>JAVJIF010024705.1:0-75678 GCA_038442645.1 Agave tequilana | reverse complement strand
TAGCCTCAAGGGCTAGTGCATTGGCCTCTATATGCTTGCTATCACTAAGGTAGGATTCCTTGGTAATGGCAAGGTGAACCTTATATCCTAGGGCTTGTAAATAGATGGACATCCTAGTCTTCCAAACACAAATGTTGAAGAATCAAACATAGGTGGGGTCATGAAGTCCATGGGTATAAACTATATGTGTGCAAACAGCAAAATGCAAATGATAGATTAGCAAACAGGATCTCACTCCTAGGTTGTTAAACCTAAGTATCAGGAGCGTAGGCTCTGATACCAATTGAAATCACCTAGAGGGAGGGTGATAGGTGATATGGCTAATCTAGAAACTAAATGCAGAAGCTAAAAACTATTTTGCAACACACTTAATACAACAAACAAGTGTAGCCGAATTCCCTTGAAGGGCTCTGGACTAACTCCTCTTGATTCCCCTAGATAAGGGTTGAGGTGCTATATGAAGCTCTTGTGGTTAAGTATAAGTGAGGCACACACAAGCAAGCCAAGTATATAAAGTGAACAATATGAAATAATGTAAGGCACAAATGCAAGCAATAAGATATGAATGAATGAATGATACTTTGCACAAATAAAAGAGAGAGATAAGAGACAATGGATCAAACGCAAACACAAAGATATGTTCCGAGGTTCGAGCCCCTAGCTCTACGTCCCCGCCTTCACCGAGAAGGATTTCTAATCCACTAAAGAGTACCGAACTCCTCTCTCAACCTTACAATGCCACCGAAGCAATACAACTAATCCACCTCTACCGAAGAGGGATAAGGCCCGTAGCCAAACACAACTCAATCACCTCTACCGAAGAGGGATACAAACCAATACCACTCCGATCAACTCTACCAAAGAGGGATACAACAAAATAAGGGGGTTTACAACTTGGAGGCTTAATCAACCTCAAACACTCTCTTTTCCACAAAACAAAGATCCTAATAGAATAGGATAGAAGATAAGCTCAAGTGTAGAAAACTAGTGTTTTGATCAAAGAAAATCTCTTGGGAAAAATACTAAATGGATATAGAAGTTTTAGATCAAAAACAAATTCCCAAAAACTAATTTTCTTTGAAATAAACAAAACACTTTAAAACAAATAAATGAATCTTTTTGGCACTTAAACTCTTTTGAAAACTTATTTTAACACAAGGAAAGGAGAAATTTTAGCTCTAAAAAACTTGGTCAAAAACCCAAAGAAATGAGGTTTATATAGGCCAAACAGAAAACTAGCCGTTAGGCTGATCTGTCAGCCTGACAGGCTTGCGGTCGACCGGCCGGTCGACCGCCAACGGTCATAAATATGACCGTTGGGGCAACCCGGTCGACCGCCCAGATACAGAGAGCAAAGCTCTTTGGTCCGGTCGACCGCCCGGTCGACCGGCCTATTGCCTGGCCAGACGTGCACAGACCTGTGCACGTCAGTCGACCGACCGATCGACCGCTCTGGCTTACGGTCGACCTGCCCGGTCGACCGCCAAAGCCTGGCAGCCAATTTCTGGGTCAGAAAATCATGTTAAAAATATTTTAATAAATCTTGTAAAATATATAAAAATCCCCAAAAATAGTTTAACATTTTGCATTGATATATAAACATGTGATAAAAATGTCACTCAAATATCAAGCGATTTGAACTATTTTTGTGTTTTGAAAGTTTTACCAAAACCAAACTTGTATTTTATCAAACATGTATTTTTCAATAGGAAAACTGATTTTTCCTAAAACTTATTGAAATACAAAAACATGATATTTAAAACACTTTTAGGCATGTTGCATATGGACATAAGTCCAATATACAAGAAACAAATATATATCATGGTTTTTGTCTTTAATTCCAAATAATGTTTTGTTAAAAATACCAAACATAAAACTACATGAATAGGTATTTCAACTAAGTTTGTATAAGTCATGTAAGCATGTATGTATATAGAGCACATCTAATATACATAAAAACAAAGTAAACTTGTTTTGATAAATCTATTCATCAAAATCAAATCCAAAATATAAAACTTGTGTGTGTTGTGCACTTGAGCATGTCAACTATCTAATCTTTACAAATGGATCTAAACACACTAAACTAAAAGTAGGATACCTAAGTCTTCTTGACGATCTCAATCTTCAAGTCGACTCGATCCAAAACTCCATGATCCAACGAGCAAGGCTATGTATGATCTTGATGCTCGGGCTCTTGAATCACCATGTGAAAGTTTCCAAAACATCTTGTTGAAGCTATCACCAACTAATATCTTGGTTAATGATCTGAAACTTAAATAACACAAGATTATTAGTAAACATAATTACATGAGTTAATCATCATCAAAACTAGAGTGGAAGGCCTTTGGGCCAACAACTCTGACATTATAAATAGCTCTTGCCTTGAAATCAGAATACGAAGTTAATGAATTGAAGTGAATACCCTAACATTATTGTTATGCACACTCTAGTATCCGAACAATAAATTGTAGTATGTTGATTATATAGTTAAAACATCTATATTCTTGATCACTAACTTTTATGTTTCATGTACTCTACACATTTCTAATTCATATTGGATTATAACTATTAGCTTAATCTCATTCACTGAGCCGTCGAGCTCACCCCCCCATAGATTCATGTTTCAGGATAAGCCAGAGATAAATATCGCCTAAAGGTAAGGGTAGAGCACTGGAAGGACTCAAAACATTCATTGTGTAGGTCTACCAAGATTTTATAATGGTTTATAATTGATTAGTTTGTTTATATGTATGTATATAGAGTTGATGTTATAGATAAGACTGAATAGTCGAATATGTGATTTAGTTCTATGATGTATATATGTAAACATATATACAAGTTTTATATGGATATAAATTTGAGCTGGCTTATGTTAGACTGTGATACCGAGGAGAATATTCTCAAGTAAATATTTAATTTATTATCTTGAGTTGTATCCACATGATTGAATTTGAGAGATTTATAAGTGGCGATGTCAAGCCGAAATTTATTATAACTGCGTGTGATATTGTTTATAAATATATGGTTGATGTAAATTTTAGAATTGTATGTATCGATGTATCAGAGCAGACTCTGTATTACTGAGGGAATGCTGTAGAAATTTTTGATGAATTCAGAGATATTATAAATATTATATGATTGATTAGTATAATTGGATTGGATTAAAATTAACTCGATGATTAAAATCTGGGACCGTTACTGAAAGAATGTGGCTGATCGGAATAGTTGCGCTCGTTCCAACTGAACAGACGAGTCTGTTCGGAATTGCTGCACCTATTCTGATCGAACGGATGTGTCTACTCCGAAAGACTTCTTCCAAATTCCTATATAAAAGGTAAAATTTCACTCCAAAAGGAATAACTCAAACAAGTGAGAATTCTAATACTCAATCAGCTACAGTGAATAAATTAAGTTCTATAAAGCGGATTCTTTAAAGTCTTGTTCAGATTTCAGAATTGTGTCTGAAATTTGATTTTGGTCCGTGACTTTTTTTTCCTACTTTTGGTTAAGTGAAAGGTACGGATCAACTTTGATTCGACAATACATGTTTTGTAAAGTGCTGTGAAGAACACGTGAAAAAGTATTGTATCTTGGGAGATCAGCGTTCATTATCCTATATGCACTGTAGCGGAACGTAGTTCGACTTGTGAGGGGAGCCCTACTAACCGTAAATCAGGATACCCCATAAGAAACTTGGTCTTATTACATTTGAGTTGTGACATGGAAGGTCTCCTTCCTACCATTATCTCAAAATATGAGGATGCCTTGCAAAGGTACCAGTGCCACTATCTAAGAAGACTAAGTTGTGATCTAAAATAATGGACTACATTTTCATAAACTATGTCTTGAATAGCAGTGCATATAGTTTTCTAGTACACAAATAAAAAATATCAAATATTCATGCAAACATGATTATCAAATTAAGAGATACGTTTTTTGAAGACGTTTTTCCGTACAAACAAAAAGAAAACAAGACTTCTAAAAAAAGAACACACGAAACAACATTTAGGGACGAAGGACCCAGCGAATTGACAGTTGAATATTCTTAAATCATTGAAAATTTAATGTATCTAATGAATTGCAGTAGATCCGATATAGCTTACGATGTAAGCAAACTGAGCAGGTACACTAGTAATTCTAGTGATGATCAGTGGAATGCCTACTACGAGTAGTGGGCTACTTGAAAAATACCAAAGAGTATGCCTTGAGATATTGAAAGTATCCACATGTACTTGAAGGGTATAGTGGTGCAAATTAGATTGCAGTTTTCAAAGAATTAAAATCAACTAGTAAATATATCTTTACTCTCAAAGGCGCTGCTATATCTTGAAATCCTCCAATAAAATTGTGTAGCCCATTTCACAATGGAATGGAAATTTATTGCCTTGGATAAGGTTGTATCTAGAGCCCGCCATATGCATTCACTGGGATCATTAAACAACAACATCTGGGGAACAAATTTGTGTAAAACGATAAGTCTACACACATCCATCATAGAAATAATACTGTCAAACAATTGCTCTCAAATGAAATTATCTCTATTGATTTTATGACGTCAAAAAATAACTTAGCAGATCCGTTCATTAAAAGTTTGAGTGAAGAGCATATAAATTGTTCATCGAAGGAAATGAGGTTAAAAGTTTAACCATATCGAGTCAGCTTAATAGAGACCTAACTTAGTGACTAGAAATCTCACAGACTAAATTTAAGAGGAAAAACTAATTATGATTGACTCTGCTCGTAAGCACTTATGAGCTTGACTCCAAATTCTTATGGTGCATCCACGTGCATTCTACAGTTGGATCTAGGATTCTTAACATTTTTATGATACCTATAGCTTGTAATCAAAATAAGTGGGATAGAGTAGACTACTCTTAATAGGCTTATCACATATGCGAGTGTAGAGCTGAGGCCGGCGCTTTGAGAGTCTCTATGAAGGTTGTAGTTCCCTAAGCACTCTTTGAAATCAAGATTTTCAGGGCAGAATGGACACAACCGAGAACTAAAGTTGATTTTGAAAAGTTACTACGTGAGATTTGTTGACATAGTTTACATAAACAACAGACAATTCAAGATCTACTTCATTGATTGGCCAGTAAGTTCGATAAGGCTTTCACTATGGAAGGTTCAAGGCCTAGTTCACATTTTTTGATGTAGTTTATTTTCTAAAGTGTCTTTCATAGTCTTATAGTGTGTGTATTTTCTTGAATCTCTATTCATTGTGGGGGATTATTGAAAACTTGAAATTGTCCAAGTGAGTTTTTAGAAAAAATTTGAGCTGAATTTTAGGCAGGATCCATGCTTAGAATGTGTGAGAGATGGTTGGAATGTGTTCTCTTTCCATTGGTGATGAATATGATATATTCATATTTCAATTCCATTTCTGAATGAATAAAATATTCAAGTCAAAAATTGGCCTAAAGCAAGAACTAAATGGGACCAAAAAGTGTGAAAACTCTTTAATCCCACATTAAAAGTGGTACACGAATATGTCTATTCGGTGAACGGATATGTCTGTTCGGAACGATTGCGCCTGTTCTGACCGAATGGATGCTTCTATTCGGAGATAACCCATTTTTGGACGAATGGATGTGTCTGTTCAGAATGGTTGTGCCCGTTCCAACAGAATGGATGTGATCTGTTTGGGGATAACTTGTTTCGGTCGAATGGATGTGTAGTTCGGCGAACGGATGTGGCTGGTCGGAATGATTATGCTCGTTCTAACTAAATAGATGTGTCTATTTGGAATGGTTGTGCCTATTCTGATTGAACGGATGTGTATGCTCTGAAAGGCTTCTTCCAAATTCCTATATAAAGGGAAAAATTTCACTCCAAAAAGAATAACTCAAGCAAGTGAGAATTTCAATACTCAATCAACTATAATGAATAAATCAAGTTTTTTAAAGAGGATTGTTTAAAGTCCTGTTTAAATTTCAGAATGTGTCTGAAATTTGATTTTGGTCCGTGTCTTTTTTCCTACTTTCGGTCAAGTGGAAGGTACGTGTTAACTTTAATTTGACAGTACATGTTTTACAAAGTATTGCACAGAATACGTGAAAGAGTGTTGTATCTTGAGAGACCAGCGTCCCTTATCTCATACGCACCATAGCGGAGGACGTAATTATCTTAAGGAGATTCGCTTTACACGTATCTCACTCTAAAATTTTATTTTATTCTGTTGCTCTGTCCATTTATATTGATGCTTAGTTTTGCAGAAATTATTGAATTCCAATATATTCTTTGTCTATTTGAACTAACAATCTTATTGTAGGGATTATGCTGAATAAAGGATTCACGCTGAAATATTTATTTTAATAAATGTTATTAGTAGATAAATTATTGTTGAATTATTTATCTTGCTAATTTATTACTAATACAAGACTGACTAAATTCAGTCTGATTAGTGTCTAAGGAAGAGATTTGAAAAGTATTATGTAATTAAGGAATATTCAATTGAACGAAAAATCTCCCACTTGATTTTCACCGACCTGACCGATTGGACCTGTTGATCTTGATCTTGAATTGACTTATCAAGAATAACATCTCTCTCCCCCTCTCACTTCCAACCAATGCTCTCTCTCTCTCTCAATCAAGTAAAGGAATATCAATATCTATTATAAAATTTGCATAATTTTGTTAATTTGCTCCATTAAATCAAACCTACATTCAAAATCAAACTCACAAATCGAAGAATGAAGGTGACATTGCTAGCTAGGTTAGGGTTTTGGGTGAAGAGAGAGATTCAAACTAGGACACTAATTATAATTTCATTATAATTCAATCAAAATTGTGAGTTCGGAGAGGAGAGAAGAGGAGAGAGAGCTGAGAGGTTAAGAAAACACCAACTACGAACAACAATTATTTGGAGATTACATAAAATTTAACAAAAGTTGGGATTTATATGACTGAAGAGGAAAAGTATGAAAAATAAACATTAAAAAAAGTTTATTGTATTTCCCTTAGACATCAGAGGGGTTTCGATGACTTACCCCTTATAAATATTTCCCTAGTGACACTACAATAGTCAATAGACTTAACAAATTATCTTTGTCATTTTCTCCCCTTCCAAAAAGAAGTCCAATGTTACGAAATACCAATGAAGTAACAATTAGGGGTGCGAAGTGGGCGGGTCGGCCTAGACGACTGCCCAGAACTGGCCCGGGTTAGCTTGGACCAGGCCTGTCCCTGGCAACCTGGGCCGCTGCCCGTTCCCGGGCACGCCTCCAAACCCGGGGCGTGCCCGGGTTTGGCCTAAGTAGGCAACGGCTTTAGTAGTCGTTGCTGAGTTTAGGGGGATTTGTAAATTTTTTTTTCAAAACCCCCTAACGGCTATATTAGGCCCAAATATAGTCACTTGGGGGGTTGTAAATTTTTTTTACAAATCCCCCAACGGGTATATTGACCAAAAAAATTTTGCAAAAAAAATTACATTTTAACTACTCATTCCTATCTATAAACACTCACTCTTCCTCACTTCATTTCATCACCAAAAAATTTTCTAAAAATCTCTTGAAATTCTTTTAACTTCTCAAATGCTCAAAATCTCAAGTTTCTCAAGTTCTCAAGTGATCAAGCTCCCTCAAGTTCTCTCAAGTTACTCAAGCTCCCTCCACCTCTCCTCAAGTCCTCAAGTGATCAAGCATTCAAGCTCTCTCCATCTCTCCTCAAATTCCTAAGTGCTCAAGCTCTCACAATTTATAGAAAGTTCTGGTATTTATATTTTTATCAATTTTATTTTAAAAATGGACCCACACTCTTCATCAGCAAGCACTGGCAATCCTTCTCCTTCTAGGTATAATGTTTTAGATTTAACTAGTCAAGAATGGTATGATTTGCATATGCCTTTACCGGACACTTCAATACTTTCGTTCACACAAACGGAAATACCATCCACAGATTTTATTTCCTTCTTCTGAGCCACCTTCTGCTTTCACTGCCGAAGTTGCTTCCATGGCAGATGAAAAATCTGAGGTTTGAAAATTTTTTAAAAAAGAAACTGTTAATAAAATTAGGAAGGTTATATGCAAGATTTGTCCCGATGTTTCTTATCTTTTCCAAAAAATAGTGAAACTGGCGCACTAACTAGGCACATTAGGGCTAAATATCTCCAAAATCAACTACGACAAACACAAATTTCTACTTTTAGTGGCACATTAAGTACTTTTAGTTATATTCGTCAAAGAGGTAAAACTAATCTTACTAAATATTTAATTCAAACTGAACAATCTTTCAGTTTGAAAATGAAGCATTTACAAATTTTATTAAAACTACTCATAATCCTGAATATGATCCATTCTGTAAAGATATTATTAGAGAGAAAATATTTAGGGTTGTTGAGGAAAGAAAGTAAATTTTAATTGTAACTTTTTCTTCTATGTCATAAAGAGTTGCACTTACTTCTAATTGCTGGGAAGCTCTTAACGACTTTCATTACATAGTTGTTACTGCATATTTTATTGATTCTAGCTTTTAAATAAAAGAATTATTGGTTTTAAAAAATTTCTTTTTCCTCATAATGGTTCTAATCTTAGTCAGACTATTATGAAAGTTCTTAGTGAATTTAGACTTAAATCTAAAAATTTTCTATTTCAGTTGATAATGCTAGTAATAATATTGTTGCAATTGAACTTTTAAAAATCATTTTAGATTAGTTTTGATTGGAAAACTTTTTCATATTCCTTGTGTATGTCACATTATTAACTTGTGTGTAAAAGATGATTTAAAATATATAGATACTTATATTCAAAATTTAAAAAATACTATTTTATTTATTAGAAGTAGTAGACCAAAAAGGCAAAGCTTTAAACAATGTTGTTCTACCGTAAGCTTACCAATTAAAAGTTTACCTCAGAACATAAGGACTCATTGGAACTCAACATATAATATATTGAGAAAAACTATTCCTTATCGGATTACAATAGATATGTTTATTTTCACAGAATTGTCAGATATGTAAATTTTCTATAATAATTGAAAATTTATTAAAGTACTTTGTGAATTTTTGAAAAATTTGAAAGAGCAACAAGATTATTTTCTGAGATTTAGTATCTCACAACTAATTTAGTTTTTTATGAGTTAACTGAAATTACTGAACTTTTTTCATACATATCGACATGATTCTTTACTTGAAAATATTATTGAACTTATGGAAAAGAAATTCAATAAGTATTTTAAATATTTTTCTACTATATTTTATTTTGCTACAATTATGGATCCTCGAATTAAATTTGAAGAATGTAAATATTTACTTGAAAATTTTTATGAAAAATGAATTATCTTGATTGTTTCTTAGCATGGAATGATATTGAGCTTTTATAAATAATATGTATAATTTTTATGATTCTCAATTTGAAAATAAACAATCATCCCAACTTGCATCTTCATCTAGACCTAAAAGTTCTTTATCATCTGGATTATTATCTACATCTAAAAGATCAAGAAGCTCAAACTCATTGAATGGGCTTCATTATTATTCTACTCGTGTTATAACTCCTGAGATTGATGCAGACTCAGGATTTGAAAATTTTGATATTTTAGCATGGGGAAATCACAGGAATCGTCATATCCTGTGTTTTTCATCATAGCACGTGATTTACTAACCCTCCTGCATCTACTGTAACTTCAGAATCTACTTTAGTACATGTATATGACTGCTGACTGATACGAGGAGTCACTAAGCGTCAGAAGCTATTGAAATGAGCATCTGCAAAAAAGATTGGCTCGATGCAGAGACAAGAAGGCAGAATAAAATAGTAGATGAAATCATTGAAGACTCCCTAGAAGATGAATGAAGAAAAGGAGATTTTTTTGTATTTGTATAATTATATTTGCATCAATTTCTATCTATATAATACATGTGTAATTTTATCAATTTATATTGTTATACTTCAATTATTTTTATTAATCTTTTGTATTTGTATCAATTTATCCAATTTATTGGATTGTTAATAAAAATTTACATATGCATTTTATAACTTGTATCAAATTTGTCCAAATTTGAGTGTTTATTAGAATTTTTTTGGAATTTTTAAAAATTTTTAAAATTTTTTTGAATTTTTTACATCTTTTTCAAAATTTATAAAAAAAATATTTTCCTAACTCAGGTCGGCCCATCCCGGTCGGGTGCCCGCACCGTGCCCGGGTCTCTCCAATATGGAGACCAGGCCGCCCGAGAAAGCGGACAGGCCCGGGCAAGTCCCGGCCTGGACCGCAGCCCGCGGGAAATGGGACGGGCCGTCCGTTTCGCACCTCTAGTAACAATGCAAAAGATTCAAATATCAGGGTTACTTTTGGCAATTGACAGATACGCAAAACATTGATGCAGGAGTGTGATAATGAAGAATAAAGCAAGGAACAAAGAGACAAAGATGACAGAAGCACAGAGAGAGGGGAGGGGGGGAAGAGGGAGAGGCTCCTTTTGAGAGAAACCTCCAGACACAAAAATTCAGGAAGAAAAAGAAGACAGCAGCAACAGAGGCAGAAGAAGAAGGAGACTGAGGGAAGAAAAGGGATTTTCGGATTCTAATGGGGGGAGGAGCTTCAAGATGGAGGAGAGCAGAAACAAAGCATTTTGGGTCCCTTTGCTCTTGCTTCTACAATCACAAACAAATCTCTTCAATCAACACATCAAATCCCCGAACTGTAAGTCCTCTCTCTCTCTCTCTCTCTCTCGACCAGCATTCTATTTTAGAATTCTTCTGGCTTGATTTTTTTTCTCTTCCCATTTCTGAGAATGCGGATATCTGGGCTTTGTTTCTTGTAGATTTCTCTTAAAAGATCAACTTTTTTATTGGGTTCATGTTGAAAAATCATTTCCTTTAATTCCCCAATAGAGCATTGCGTATTTTGAGTATATATTGCCTATTTAATTTCTTGGGTTTTGTAAAATTTGATATCAAGAAACTCCTTATTCAACATTGGGGTATCAATTTGTGTTGAATTTTTGAAAAAGAAAAAATTGTGACATCTTCGCTTTACCCTGCATTTCCTCTGTTGGGTTTGAACTTTGCATTGTTCTTTCTTCAATCCCTTTTCTTTTATTTGAAAAAAAAAGAGACATTTTTGTTGGCCTTAAATTTTTTTTTTTTTTTTGGCACCGTATGAGTGGCATGGGTATAATGTAAAAGGAAAAAGAAAAAGTTATGTTGTTAGATATAATTCTTAAATTTTATTTTGGAAAAGATTCCTAATTTTCTATTTTTTTTTTCTCTTCTAAATTTTGGTACTTAGATCTCAATTAATGCCGCAGAAGATGGGGAAAAAGTCCTGGATGAAGCCGACCAATGTGGCTTAACTAAGGTAATTTTATTATTTACAGAGAGAGTAATGATCCGTTGAAAAAATTAGCTCACCGTGAAATTGTCAGATTAGTTTTTTTGATGGTTGAGATTAAATTTAAAAAAAATAAAATTAAAACTCAAAAACTAAATTAATAAGTCAAAACTAATTTAACCAACTCAAAAATTAATCTCAACCACCCAGAAACTAATCTGATGATTCATATTCTTTTTTCTCATCTTCTCATGTAAGCTAGCTTTCTCACCGGATCGTTTTATATATATATATATATATATATATATATATATATATATATATATATATATATTAGACGCATTCTGTCAGGAGACAGCTGATTTCTTCTTTTTTCACAATTTTTTATCTAATTTTATCAAATTGTAATCTATCCCTAAAATGTATATTTAAAAAAAAAAATCATGTTTTTAATGATTTAAAGTTTAATAATTTTTTAACAATATGATTTTTGTAACAGTTATATATATGATCAAAATGAACATCAAAACACGTGACTTTTTATAAGTACACAAATTAAGAGATGAATTACAATTTGATAAAATTAGATTAAAAAATTATAAAAAAAGAGAAATTAGTGAGGAGATGATACACACACAGTGCATGCTAACTTTTAATTTTATAAATCTATGGTATTTCAAAATGCGAAATTAAAAGTTTTGATTCGAATCAGAAATTCAGTTATCATGAGTTTTGTTATCTTGGTAAGATGATGATTTTGTAAATTTTGACTACAAAACAGATTTTTCTTATTCAAACATAAGATATGCCAAAATGTCATGATACTTCATGGCATTCACGATAATTCTAACACAGCTTAAAGTACTTTTTTTTTTTCAAATTTATTTTTAGGTCACTGCATTGTTTGCTTTTAATATTTACTGTTTTTGACCTAGAAACTCATTATGGTTTTTACATTTATACAAAAATCACCTCTAATAATTAATACATTGTCATCTATATATATTCATTAATTACAATTATCAAACTTCAATGGAAATTTAAAAGTTGAGCAAAATATTCTCAATTTCTTCGAAAATTTTGAAATTTGTAAGGGGGAAAAAATTGTAAGTTTTAAATTCTAACAATCATCACTCCCCTGAGTGGGTTGTGGGCCCGGTGGACCCATGCCAAGAATGTTTTGTCCGTACTCCATTTCCAAGCAGCAGCATGTGATTGTGAGTCAAAATTTCCTTCCAAAAGTGGGTCCCACAAATCATCCAAGAGTTTCTCCATCCTTCTGTTGGCGTGTCAGCACAAGCAAGTATTCACAATAAATTCCCCGTAACTAACACTTCTGACTGCACATTTCAATGCTAAGGTTGAAAACAAATTTACAAGAAGCATTCTTGAAAAAGTAAAAACTAAGGTCAAAAGACTCCTTTGGAAATGATACTCACTGTGCATGGAGAGAGGAGCCAAAAGGGATTCGGTTGGTTCATGTGTGTGAGCCACACACACATACAATAAGAGGACTAATCACGCATTGACACGTGTATTGATCTTTTTATAATCTCTTATAATATGTATGTGAGGCCCACGCACATAACATATTATAAGAGGATCAATACACGTGTCAATGCGTGATTGGTCCTCTTATTGTATGTGTATGTGGCTCACACACATGAAACCCAAACCCGAGGAAAAAGTGCTCTCTGAAATAGTTTCAGGGTTTCTATCTTCAAACCGTAGTGTGTGTAATGATTCTTGTTGGAGGTTTATTACTCTCTTGCAAAAATAAATTAATTAAGATTTTACACAGTCTATTTTTTTAAGTACTCATTTGAGTCCCCACACTATCTTCGGTAGAGAAAATAAAGGGTCTTAAAATGCCCCGTTTGGGAAGGGGTAGGGTGAGCTCTTTCGCGTGAAGGATCAAAATGGTCCTTCACGCGATATGAGCCGTCTATTATAGTTGATGGATGACTTGATTGGAAGAGAGAAACGTGTTTTGTTTGCGAGTGGGGCTCACAAAATGCTCCCCCGGGGTTCACCCTCTCCCATCAGGGCCTAAGATCTGTCCAGATGGACAACTCCTTCGAATTCGGAGGACGTGAAGGAACTAACCCGAATCCGTTTGCCAAAGGTTTAAGGAAAAGGTTAATAAGAAAAGGGGTAGAGGGGTTGATTCATTTCGAGTCGAGAAGGGTCAAGTTAGCCAACTCATTAGGGAGGGATAATATTAGTCTTTGTCTTCGTCTTCTAATTGTTGAATTGTTGTTTAGAGAAGGAGGGATTTTTTAAATGGTTTCTATATAAACAGCGAGTTTAAGTCTTAAATTAAAGGGCGGGATTAGTACAATCAAATAAATATATAAAATCTTTATTTCTTTACCTAATTTAAGCCTTGACTCATTACCAAACAAGATTCTTAAAAGATGAAAACTTTTTCAAGGATCATAACTGATTTTTGTTGCATACCCATGTTCTTTTTGTAATTTTATAAATTTATCATACGCTCACACGCGCATCTAATTAAGTATGAATCTGCACTCTTGGGTTAATATAGTAGAGATTTTGCAGAAAACCACTACTTACTTTCAAATTGATCTCTCTATTCTATTTTTGCAGAGCCTCTGTGCAATTTGCCTAGACCCTCTCACCTGCACCATCACCACCACCCCATCCTCCACCGCGGCCGACACCCCGTCGACATTCACCGCCGAGTGCTCCCACACCTTCCACCTCACCTGCATTGCCTCCAACATCCGCCACGGCAGCGTCACCTGCCCCATCTGCCGCGCCCACTGGTCCCACCTCCACCGCCACCACCTCGCCGCCGCCGCCGCCTTCACCCCGACCACCCCGGACCCGGTCCTCCAAATCCTCGAGGCCTCCATCGCCACCTCCCGCGTCAATCGCCGCTCCTCCCTCCGCTCCTCCGCCCGCCTATACGACGACGATGACCCCATCGATCCCGTCCCCTCGACCGCGGCCACCCCGGCCCCCCGCCTACACCTCGGCCTCGTCCCCATCGCCGCCCCGTACCGCCTCTACCTCTCCATCAAGCTTGCACCCGAAAGCCCTACTGACTTGGTCCTTGTAGTCAGCCCCAATGGCCCTCATCTCCGACTACTAAAACAAGCTATGTCACTTGTTGTGTTTGCTCTTTGCTCTACTGATAGGCTTGCAATTGTGACATACTCTGCTGCAGCTGCAGCTCGTGCATTCCCTCTGCGTCGGATGTCGCCGCACGGCAAGCAGTCCGCCCTGCGGGTCATCGACCGGCTGTTCTATCTCGGCCCCGCGGCTGACCCGGTGCTAGGGTTTCAGAAGGGGGTGAAGGTGTTGGAAGACCGGTGTCATCGGAACTCAAACAGCTGCATCCTTCATCTTTCAGATTCCCCGGCAGGGCAGCCCCGGCAGCTGCAGGTTCCAGTGCCGGTCCACAGGTTCCACGTCGGGTTCGGGTTTGGGGCATCGAACGGGTTCGTGATGCACGAGTTTCAGGAGTTCTTGGGGAGATTGATGGGGGCGTGGTTCGGGAGGCGAAGGTGAGGATTGGATTCGACGGGGAGTGGGCGAGGCTGGGGAGGTGAGAGGCGGGGAGGAGCGGCGGATTCCGGTGGACCTGAAGGAGGAATGCGAGTTTGTTTGCGTCAGCTATAGCTACGTCAAAGGGGGAGGATCAAACGAGGAGGCGGTCACCGGGAGATGGTTGTCGGGTTTGAAGAGAAGGGGAAGAGCCACAGCGATAGAGAGAGGGAGGTTGGTGGAGGCGGCGGCGGCGGTGGCGTGGGGAGGGCGAGCTGCGGCGAGAGCTGGGATTACTTTGATCCTTTCATGGCGAGGAGATGGGCAAAGCATTTGCATAGAGCATGAGAGAGTTTATCTTAACTTCCATTCTCTCTCTTTATCGAGAACCAAGCATCTGGTTTTCTTTCTTTGCTTCTTCTCCTGTGTGTGAATTGTGAGCTATTTACAACTTACAAGTCTATTAAATTTAATTTAATAGAAAATGCAAATTCTTGAATTTAAATTTACAAGGACAGTATATTTTGTCTAATTCAGAAACATATTTTTCTCTGGTCAGTTATAACTATAAGATAGCAATATTGGAACAATGACAATTAAAAAAAACAGTAAAAGAAAAAACTAATCACTTGGTTGAAGCTCAGGTTCATGAAGCTGATCATTCCTTTTACTACATAGAAAAGGGGGGAAAAATGCAACTTTTTCCTACAACTTCAACCCATGCTAACTGGGGAGCTTCCGTTTGTAATGGGGGTAAATATGGTGAATAATAAGAAACTATCCCCCAAAATACATACATAAATACAGCATTTGAGTTGAGAATGTGATTTGCTTGGGAGAACAGCAGCACTCAAGACAGGTTGAAGCAACACAAGGGGAATGGGATACCAAGCTTCTGAACCAACCAACAAAGTCCTTCTCTTAGCTGCTCTCGAACCCAAAAATGCGAAAAACGCCTGCAAAATTGATCATAAAGCTCATGAAACATTACATTGTGTTACTGTTGAAGATGCTAAGAGATGCGCTATTATGACATCAAACTTGAAAATTATTTGATTTGTCTTGTAATCATGTGTAGTTTCACATTATACAGTTGGAAACAAATTCCATAACTCTTAACCTAAAAGTTAATAGCCGCGACAAAGGAACTTGAAAGGTAGAAAGCTAGGATGTCATAAGTTCAAGACATGCAACCAACAAAGACGTGTGAAAGAATTTTTCTCCCAGTGGGAGAGACCCACGCTATATAAAACAAAAATAAAAAACAAGCTGAAGCCACACCATTAGAGAATTCTTTTTACATAACTCATATATTTCACCTTCTGAGTAGAAGTTCATTAGCTCCTTAGTTCTTAATGGTGACAATTGTTTACGGTCCCAGATTCTAATTATAGTCTGTTGCAAAATGATAGCAGGTCTAAGGGGGGAAGAGACTTGCAAAATAATTTTAAAGAATATATGGATAAATACACAAGTCAAACTAGATGCACGTAAACACAGATTTAGCTTACTTCCAAAAGATAGTAAATGAAGGGAAAGAAAGACGAGGATACCTTCATCAGCCTGATATTTGTTTTTGTCATCTCCAGCATAGGCGAGTAAATTATGTTTGGGGTTCCACTCCACACTGTTCATTGCAGCCTTACATGTAATCTGATGAACAGATCGACCAGTCTGGAGATTTGACTGGTGAAACACAAACCATCAGTGATCTGAGTACTGTTTCACACACATTCCCCAAAGCAACTGAGAGAACTATTTTGTAGAACTGGTGAGAATACTTACGATATCGATGAATGGATCCTCGCTAGCTGAAGCTATATACTCTCCTGTGTGGTTGAAACTAATGGTTCTCACCGGCCATCTGAAATATAGTCAAGAAGCGCTTAAACAATAATGAGATGCAACATCACTTATGTAAATTGTATATTTACTAAAGTCTAATACTACCTTTAACTTGCTTTATTATGCGAATTACGGTGAACGTTTCAAAACCTACCATGGACTTTAAAATTTCCAACTTCCTTCCATATGGCTGTAATGCCACTTGAAATGACCCTACCATGGAATTGGTAGGATTGGGTAACAAGACAGTGCACATAAAGGTACAATTCCAGATCTCCGACAATACCAACATCATATTACCAACAAGGGTGAGATCCGTACTTAATGAGAACTAAATAGGTGAAGTATGAGAAGACAATACCAACATCATATTACAACAATGGTATTTTACTTAATGAGAACTAAATAGGTGAAGAATGAGAAGCTTACTCGAGTTTTGTGAAGGTTCTGACACACAACATCTCTGAGATATCCCAAAGACTGACCAAAGAATCAGCACTTCCAACTGCAAAGTATCTGGAATGTACAAATAATAGTAAGTGGCATTGCCATACCTTTTATCTGCATCCATTAAATAACTGATTGCGTGAAGATAGGTGATTAACCTGTCCATATATGTCATTATTTGAACAAATTTGATTTCTAATGAGTTTAAATGACTGAATTATCACAGTTAGAGCTAAACCTTCAGCTAACATGTCAGAATATCAAATATCCGTCATTTCAAAGGCCTAATATTTCTAGTTTTCTACTGTATAAGCATCATGTTTTACTAGGAACATGACATAAAAAGTAATAAGAATCAACTACGGATCCAAGGGTATCCATATGATGGCTACTTACAAATGGAAAACCTAAAATATACACACATTCACCCATTGTAGTTCAGCAAAAATATAAATATAAATATAAAAAGGAAAAGGAAAATAAACAGTCATCTACATATTTCAATACATATAAGAAATGCATAGTGTTTGGAATGAAATCGAATTTGTTGCCTTATATAGGCCAGTTGAATGTGTGTCAGAATACACTAAGCTGTTCTCAAGAGCCACTGGCAGAAAGCCGGCGTTCGTGTTAAATGTTGTTCTCTATGCAATCAGACTCGTTGTCAATAAGAAATTCCATGTTGTGCACCAATTTCAGTGGAGAAGGGTTGATTTTTCATACTAGAGCCTATTTTGAGCTTTTCACAAACCATAATAGATAACTGAGGGACATATGTTTGATCAGATTTCATTTTTGTCTTCCGTAGTGTTGTTGAAGACGAAAATGAGTCCAAATACAGATGAAGGTGAAGCCATGCTTGAAGATGTTCGAGTAGCTGTTGAACCATTGGAAAATGAATGAAAGCGCTGCAAATCTTCCGGTTGTTCCAGGTGACAACACTTATAGAGCCCTCCCCATCGGCAAAGGAATATGCCTGTTGGAGAGTCATTGTTGGGTGGTAATATGTTGGAGAGTACTTTTGACAGAAAACATTTCATCCGAGAGTGCCCCATGATCACGATTGGTCTCCCCTACTGTTACCAGATCTTGTTGCTTTGGACTGGTCAAGATATCCACCATGATATCAAATATTGGTCGATTCCAATTGTATCGGCAACATTGTATCGAATACCTCAAAACCGGAAGCCTAGATTGAGGTGCATTAATTGTTTGGTTGAAGATATTGGGTATAATTTCCTAAAACTACCATGAATTTTCACCTGATCTATAAAAACTACCATTTTTTTTGAAAAATACAATAAACTACCATGAAGTATGGCTTTTCGTGGTAACTTTGTGAAAACTTCTGGATTTTCTATGAAAGTTAATGGTAGTTATTAACTTCAATGCATTTTGGAAAGTTTTTGGTAGTTTTTTGAAATATGGTGAATGTTCCTGTTAGTTTCTGAAATTAAGCCACTGCATTGGGCACAGTCTAGTTAGCATGTAATCCCCTACTCGTACTTAAAACTTGCTTCTTTGCAATCAGCACAATTGCATTTGATTCCATTTGCGTGGAAGTTTGTCATAAATGTCCAAATTAATCTCTGACCATACAGATTGATAGAATTTAACAATACACCCTCAGGTCCACATGCGCCTTATTGTAAGGGAGGGATTGAAGAGAAAATCAATATCTCCTTGGTAAATGAGCTAACAATATAATATCAGTTGCCGTGATGTTCAGGTGAAGCTGACTACGGACCCGTGCATTCTATTCTTGTGTAACTGGTCATTGGGCTACATCGAATCAGTGATGTAAACAAAATGACTGAAATTCCTCCATCATATTCTTAGCTGGTGGCTAGATGTCAGTGAGAATCCTGAAGCATGGTTACTTGTTATTTTGGAGCTCCAACTTTTCTGCTTTGTGAAAGAAGCCTGAAATTGTCCCCTTGTATTAACCAGTGGATACAGCTCTTAGTCGTTGTTAGGAAACAATAAGTCTTGCTAACTCAAAACACCCCAAAATGCCCAAGAGTTGGGAATTAATAATGAGGTTAGAGATATCTCGAAGCCACTCAATACCACCTATCAAAACCACCTATTTGGAGACTTGCTAATTCTTGCAAAAAGGTGGAATTACTCCATCTCCCTCCTCCTCTCTCTTTATAAAATCCATAGCTCTTACTAAATGCCTCTTCCAAACAACAAGCATAAACCAACAGCTTAATATGAATTAATATTCAGATTACCTTCCCATGGGATCAATAGCAATGCAATAGCAGCCTGCCGTGTGAGCCATCAAGGTGTGAAGCACCTTAAGAGATGGATAAGCCAACACCTCAACAGTTCCTACAGAAAACAAAAATTGGTGTCAAATATTTAGTGCATGTCATGGTTACAGACATAGTAATAACCATGAATCACAAGCACATGCATCTGAAGTATGACCATGTTAAAGAACGAGTTAGTGATGAACGCTTTCCTCACCATTCCCAGTTGTAAGAAAGAATAGATCTCCACTCGTGTTCCATGCAATCTCATTTACCTGCACGGGTTGAATTACAACTATCAAGTATCCATAATTTTAAGATAAATTTAAATCACATTTTAAAGAGAAGCCTTCACGACCAATCAGCCATTGTGGTTCACAGGAGCTTGGACAGATTATAGCATCCACAGCTTTAAGATAAACTGAAATAACATTTTAAAGAGAAGCCTTCAGGAACAATCAGCCTGTATAGTTCATAGAAGCTTGGACAATTATAGTAAATCACAGCCTTAATTGTAGGCTTTTCATGTCATGTTAGACCAATCGAGATGAACTCAGATCAATTAGTTCAATTCTTCAAAAATAAAAATTCTACGAGTTCAGTATACACGAAGACAATGATTGTTATACAATATGGAAAATTAAGTGAACTATGTTAGTTAAATGAAAGGGATACAAACTGCATATATTCCGCAGACTTGCTCCATCCATGACATTTATCTAACATTCCTACCAAGTGTAACATGTTTTAACATTCCTGTCAGATGTCGATAATGCTGAACTAGGACAAGATAATAGATAGACAAGTTTGATAAGCACTTTCATGTTAAGATCTACTTTCTAAATACCTGTACTGATGTAGAAAAAATGCAACTCCTCCGTAACTATTCTGTCTTCAATAAACCCACTCAACTTCACTGTCAAAAGAATTTTCAACAGTTTTCTCATGCAAAAGAGTGTAGCTTATCCGATATCCCTGTATCTATCTCCTGCCATCTCCAAACAATGGACCATATATTTTTGCCTAAATTCAATTTCAGATCAACCGACGTCAATCTGCAGCCTGATACCTCTCAGTCTTCACTAAAGCACAGATAAATTCCTCCGCAACATATCACAGTCCCTTCTATTAATCTAGCAACTTCCAGTCCCAAGAAATGCATAGATCTTCCTACGTCTTCACTTTAAACTAGCAGTAAAAAAATTCTTCAATTGTTTCTCCAAAGATACACTGCCAGCAATCACAATAATAATCTCAACCACAACCATGATCGAGTGGTCCTTTCTTGTCTTCTAGCTGAGAGCATGATGAGCATTAGATGAACGCCTCGAACCAGGTTCGAGAAAATTGTTTCAACTCGGGCAATACCTACTTCAATTTGCACATTTACCCTAATAACAATATCAATGAGGCATCAGAGTGAAGATAAGTAAAACACCCCATTCAAGAAAGCATATTCACGTTAAGATTGTTTCTTATGAATCTTATCAGATGCAATGAAAACCGGGCATGAACACTGGTGACTGGTCGTAGGAGCAAACTTATTTTAGTCAATACCCTCTTACGTGTACTCTTTTAAACTGCACTTGTCTCTTACCTTTCAACTGAGACATTTACCTGATGCTTGATGATACAAATACCTCCGTGCGCATCAAATATTCTTCCTTCAGATATATGCCAATAAGAGTCCCAAGTCCCATTCTTTATTATCACTTACATTTCCTCTTAGATGACTTAGATGACACTTCACCATCTAGAATCAAGAATAGCCTCAACAACCATGAGATAATGAAGACAGAAGAACTGAAAGAAAAAGGAAAAAATACATGGATGTGACTAATGGGATTAAGAATGACATGAGGATGAGTTGGATCCAGTGTTAAGCAAAAGAAGGTTGAGAATATCAACAGTGCCTGGATATGAATTCCGTGTTCCAAACAGGATGATGGATGATCCATTGCCAGGGAACAATTTCTGGTCACTGGAAATAGGCCCTGCAATTTAGTTTTACCAATGTCATATGTATCTCAGAATTAGTATAGTCAACCATAAGGTTCAGCATACTCACACGATCACGACAATTATGGTGGGAGAAATGATGGTCCAAGAGGGAGATGACGACATATCTTCATATGTCATTTAAACATCACATGGGTCTATTCCATTAAAATTCCTAAACAAGCCATCTAAATTAAAGTTTCTTTTTGTAAGAGCAAAGGTGGGTAATCTCCCTCCCCCTCTCCCTTGAGGGAGGAAAATTCCTCATTTTTACACATCCTGGCTTGAACCTATGAACTCTTTCCTTTTATTGCTCGTATGTTATCCCTCTAACTACAGTTCCTCTTGCAATAACTTGAAATTTGTGATTTCAAATTATATGCTCCTCCGCCTTCTTTTTAGTTTGGAGCATTAAATTGCACATTTGGTGAAAGTTAGAATTTCCGCAGCTAACCCAACATTAAGAAGGTCCGCATTTGTATACTATTTTATTTTCGAATTCTAAACTAATTCAGGGAAGATTAGCATGAAGTACATTGTAGAATCCTAACTCCAGTTCTTTGAGTCAGCAATTAACAATTTAAAGTGAAACGGGAAAAATAGGAAAAAGCTGAGTACCGCGAAGGGGCAGGCGAGGTGGGGTTGTGTTAAAAAACAATGAATACTGAAGTAATTTTATCACTGTAATTACCTCATAATTAAATTTGCGCCTATGCAATGGCTTAAACTTCCGGACATCTATAATTGTAAGTTCATCCTCCTGCGGGGGAAAAAAGAAATGCAACAAATAAGCAATAAAAACATAAACTAAATCAACGTTCAGTTATGCAGTAAATAGAAAAGAAATTATATAAGGTCTAGAAACACTTATAATACCTAAAAGTTGGGCCAAGTTTTGAATAATAACAATTAGGAATCTAGCCTTTGATCTTGTTGACTATTGGCTTATGTAAAGTTTTATATGAATGTTGTTTAACATTCAATTTTAATTGCTTGTCATGCCAGAATGGATGATGTCAATGTGTTATGCTGTCCTGATGGCGCAAAAATTTAGTACATAAAGCTTCCTACTTGGGCTTCAAAACTCAATAAGAGGCTTTATCTCCGATTCTGTATTTAGCCTGTGCTGAATTTAAATTTCACTCAAAGTTAGATTCATTTTACACCACACAGTCTAAGGAAATTCCTCTATCCTGAGGTCCCAGCTTGATAGGTTGCGGTTTGGCCAGCCTGGGCCAGGATCTAGTTGTTTAATCCTGTGTAAAGGGGAGCCATATTGCTGATATCACTTGAATAAGGACACAAGCTTCAATGAAAGTATGAAACATAGAAGAACAAATATTCTCAAAAACAAAGCAAAGCAACACATACGTTTCATTTTCCTTGCAAAAAGAAACTAATCTTCGAAGTTGGAAGTTAACGTGAAATTTTAGAATTAATACTGAAATAATAAAATGAGAGTGCCCAGCAGATGAAAACATCAAGCCAAAACGTAGAAGAACAATATCCTCAGAAGCAGAGCAGCATGGAGATTTCATCTCCTAGCAAAAAGAAACTAATTTTGGAACTTAACATGAAATTTTAAAATCAAAACAAAATAATGAAAAGAGAGTGACCAACAGATGAAAACATCCAGACATGACTTCTGTCACTAGTGTAAAACTATCAAAGGTGGTTCATCAAGCAAAAAACATGGGAAACACACTACACGGAAACACTTTTAGTTAGGCCCACTCCTAAGCTTACAAATTTAAAAGCATAAATTTGATATAAAATGAGGTAAGAAATAGAAGGACAAAAAATTGTTCATGAACAAGATCCACTTTCTACTACATGATATCAAGAAGACTTCAGGGTTTGGTTTCCTAACTGAACGAGTGGGGAAAAAAATATTGCTACATTCTTTGACCAAATAGAATTAAAGGAACCATCTTTATTGATTTGTGGGGAGATTATAAGACACAATTGTGCCACATTAATGGCCTTTGCCTTTTCACATTATCATTTACGTGAATTATGCAGAAAGGGCAGGAACGAGGAGGAATAAAATTAAGAGAACATGGATGGAAGTTGCAAATGATGAGAGGAAGTTTGCATTGAAATCAAATCTGCCCTTAATGGGAATGATTTGTGAAGAAGGATTCATGAAGTCAACTGAAATAGTTGAAACTGAGTTTTGCTGGTTATGGCCATATTTTGTTTATCTACTGCATATTTGATGTGAATCTATCATAATTATCTTTGCATTTCATTATCGGACAATATCTGAAACTCCTAAAAGACCTAAAAGAATGGAAGTTATAAATAAAAGTTTACCCTTATCTACCTTGTTTCCCACAGCTAGGTGCGTGCCATCAGGTTTGAAGGTAATGTTGATATTTTCGCCACTGAGTTCGACCTGTTGAGAGCATTTTCCACCTAGAAAAGCAGATAATAGTAAGCAAGAAGTTTATGCTAGCAAAAGTTGAGTGATATATAAAGGTGAACCTTTTCTGTACTTCTACAAAATTATCATGTGGCTTCTACAGGAAAGTAGAAAATAAAAAAATTTTACAATTACGGAGAAAGAAACTCCTTAAAATAAACAAATATAATTCCTATTTTCACATTCCAAAGAAAATGAATTTTCCATGAACTTAATTTTGGCGTATTCTTAAGCAAAGCTATGAAACCTGCTATGAAACAAAACTTCCTTGATAAATCTATGTATCTAAAAATTGAGAAATACGGGAGCTTATTTATGCTTGAATGCTTACAGTTCATTCAAATGAAGGAAAAGACTGCCTACTGATAGATATATATAGCCTAAAACCCATTATGTTACTAATAAGAACTATCAATCTACAAGTGACTTCTGATGTAGCAAAAAGAATCAACTTTTTTGGTTGCTATTTGTTGTTTTTTAAACTATACTGACACTGATCATATAAAGTGGTTTCATACCATGAACCATAACAAAGTCTACTTAACTCCAGAACTTAGCCATCATATACAGCAGAAATCATCATGCAACTTCCTCTGAGAGGAAAAGAAATTCACCTAATCCTGTTTTTACTATGTTTTGACATAAAATTTAATCTGAATGAATGTCCAAGTTTTCCCAGAATCTGACTATATCGTTAAAAACAAGCACATAACTGCAACAAAATCTATATACTCATGTCAAAATTTTACTCCAAAAGCCATAGTAGACAAGTTCACGAAATTCTGTACACTTACTACGAGCATCCCATAGACGAACAGTCTTGTCCCCTGCTGCAGTTGCAACCAGGTCATTATGCTTAGGATCCCAACACAACTGATCCACACTGTCTGTGTGCCCTTTCAACTCAACATCTTTCACTTTACCCTAAATTAAGGGAAAAAGAAATTTAATACCTTTAATGCCTCAATATCTAACCAGTCATATAATTCACTTACATGGCCATGGGGATCAATGTTCCAAACTCGGGCGGTGTGATCAACAGAGCCCGACGCAAGCTTAGTTCCTGTGCAATTCCACGCTACAGAGTGAACCTTTCAACAAGAAATAACCAAAAGATTCAATCGTAGGCTATAATTTGGGCAAAACTAGGGGTTTTTGTTCAGGAACAAAAGGAGGGACTTTTGATGAAAATTTCCATGGAATTTAAGAAAAAGAAGAGAGACCCATTATTCTAGGGCTTGTGAAGAACAAAAGGCACAAATAAAGATTGAATCTTTGTGTAATTTTTACCTTCTTCTTGTGGCCTTGGTACTCTCTTGAGGTTAGGTTTTTGAAGTTAACGGGCTTCTCCTCCATCGCCGCTCTTGAGACCTGCAAATGATCTTAGTCGCACAATATGCAGGCTGGGACCCCGGGCGATGCACGGTTTAAATGGGAACAACAATAGTAATAGCACCCTTCTACCCGGAGCTATTTTCCTCATGCTCCTCTTGATTTCGAGGTTTGGTCTAAGTTTGTGTTTGGTACATATACCACTGAGGGGCCGTTTGTTTCGCGTAAAACTCCGTAATTCGTAAATGACTTACCACCCAGTTACAACTACGGCGTTTGTTTGGACCGTAATTCGTAAAAGACTTACACAACCCAATTACCACTCACTTGCAACCTAATTATCACTCACTTACTGTCCAGTTACAGTTAATTTTGTGGTCATGCAAATTTGTATTATTTTTTTATGTTAATATTAATTTTTTTAATATTTAGTATTTTAATATTTATTTGCAATATTAAAACTTTTTAAATCACCAAATAGTTAATTTTGTGGTCAACTTTTTCACTTACGACTTACACATTACGATAACCAAACACCGTAAAATACAATACATTTTTCCACTTACAACTTTATATTACCAACCAAACACCATAAAGCTTACATGCATGTAACTCATTTACAACTGTAAAAGACTTTACGAATTACGACTTACGAATTATGGCCAGTTACGACAACCAAACAGGCCCTGAGTTGGTGAAAATCGATACCTGTAAAGACAGGTGGTGGTACAGGAGAGGGATAGGGATTTGCCGAAAGAGGAAGTAGAAGAAGAAAGAAGGAGAAGAATGAGAGGAGAAGAAGAAGGAAAGGGGAGGGCGCTGAGGGGAGGGCGACGATAAGGGAGCGCGCGGGAGGGGAGGACGATAAGGGAGCGCGCGGCGCTCTCTCTCACTCTCGGAGTAAGACGGACAGATAAACAAATAACTTTTGTGCAGGAGTCACGGGAGAAAATCTCCCTTCAGTCGATTTTGATAAAATATAATATTCATATTTTAGAAATAAATAATAAAATTTTTAGGGATATACTGAACATTTCAATCAACATAATATTGTTGTATTTTGTATGCTGAAAGACGTTATGAAGAATGACATCGCTGAATATATTTCTCCTAAGGGGTCTACCCCTTAATTTTTTTTGTAATTTTAAATTTACCCTCTAAATCTTCAATATTAAAAATTTATGTCCCAACAACTTCTAGATCTTCAGAGTCCCTTTCAGTTAGATTTTGAATGAAATAAGAGTGTTTTATCTGATATACTCTTTTTTATTCTTCACCTCTCTCTATCTCTCTCTCTCTCTCTCTCTATGCTGAAAATTCCTCCCAACCTTTTCAAATCTCACTCTAAATTTTTTTGAAATTTTTCTCAAAATTCTTAAGGGTAGGAGTGAGCATAATTTGGTTTAAATCGACCAAACCGACCGAACCGAGTCTATCCAGTTGATCGATTTGGTTTCTATCAACATTGATTTGGTTCGGCTTGAGTTTCGAAGGAAATTGGTTCTTAGTTTCGGTTTCGGGTTTGAGTAAATTCAACCCGAACCGAACTGATGTTTAGTGAATGAAGTTTTTCAAACACAACCACTAGTGAATGAAGTGTTATATTAGTGGGCAATTAAATTCCATAAACCCTACAATTTTTATATAATTGTGGAGTGAACCAGGTGAGGTGGTATCTTTGAAATTTTTTTTTTCCTGAAAGAACCTTTTGGAATTGTTATATTAGTTGGCAATTAAATTGGAGAAGATTATGCGGATTCTCAAACTCTTTTTCTTTATTATTAATTATTTTCTCCGAACTGAGCAAAGGGCGAAGTGGTGTTATCCATCTTGATAGGTATAGAGCTACCAATGGCTCAGATTCAGGGTGGATCCTATAAAATCAACCTGTGAATTTGTTGCGAATGATTCAGGTTGGTTCCTGGGAAAGAATCTGTTTTAAATTTGTAAGATCACTGAGGCTAAATCTTGAAATTTCCATATTAGTTCAGTCCTTACAACTACAAAAGATAGCTCCTACCGTATAGTCCAGACTTTGGTCTCTCTTCGCTTGGAGCAAAGAAAGAAATTTTTTTCGATTAAAATTTTGAGCCTCCAAAACGGTTAAGAACCGAACCAAACCTAACCGAACAGAAAATTTCGGTTCGGTTTGCTTTGTTTTGTCTTTTAATTTGTTTGATTTTAGTTTGGTTCAGTCCTGAATGGTTTGGTTTGGTTTTAAAAAAAAAAAAAATTTTAAAAAATCGAACCAAACCATACCATGCTCAGACCTGCTTAAAGGAGTATGTGAAAATGATTTTATGTGAATTTATTATGACTAATGAATGAAATAGAAATATGTTTGATTTGAGAGAAAGAGAAAGTGGAGAGAGAGAAGAAATAGATAGAAAAAGTGATATAACCTATAGCTTAAGTTAGGATAAATGATTTAATCATTTAAATACAGATAATTTAGTCATTTTTAAAAAAATTAGACAAGTTAACAGAATCAAAACAGAATATTCTTTTTTTAATTCTAAATTAGGGGTAAACTTTTAAGATTTAAAAGATTTGGATGGTACATTTCTAATATCAAAGATTTGTGAGTAAATTTCTTAATATCAAAGATTTGAAGGGTATATATCTAAAAAACATTTCTCCTAATTTAACCATTTGTGATGCAAAAAATAATGATGGTGACTATAATGCTAGTGTCGTAGCGATAATGACGATGGTGGCAACAACGATAGTGGCATATTTTGCCTTGATGATGATAACATGTGGATATTGGTGACAGCAACAGTGTTATCATCCAACAATGGCATAGTGTAAGGGTGGTGGGCAACAAAATCAAAGGTGGTGGCGACAACTGACGCTAAGTGCAGTGATGACAATGGTAGCTAGTGATTAAGCAAAATAGACCAGTGCGGTAATGACAACAACAACAACAGTGATAGCAATGGCGACATGCCCATGACGATAGAGAGAAAAATATATATGTTTAGAAAATTATTTTTCGTAAAATGGATTTGTGGATAGCATATATTGACTGTGATTAGATTCCTTTGTCATGTACTTTGATATTTCCTTTAAATTTTTTTATTAGACCATAGGGAAAATTTTAATTAGTTTTTTTTTTTTGTAAAACAAAGTTCCAATTCAACTAGGTAATTTTGAAATTTGCAAGACTCTTGTGTTTATGTAATTTAAACTTGCTAAATATATGTTAGTGATTTTTTAATTGAACCTTTGATTTTCTGATATTACAAGAGATATCCTTAATATTGATTTTGTTGTAAAACTATATTTGTTAAATTCAATTTTTAGATTTTATAATTGAGTCCTTTTTGGTCAAAGATCTCTCTCTAATAAACTCACTTAATTTCTTAAAAAGATGTAAATTTGTGAAACATTTTACAAATATATTTTGATGGACAAAGATATAATTTGGGGTACTTAAGAGTTAGATGGAGTCAAGGTGTTTGATTAATGATAATTAAGGAAGACTATTGTATTCTTGAGAATTGTGAACGAGTGGGAAATCTTTATGATGTTCCATTGGAATCACAATTTGAGATGAGTAGTTTTACATTTTTCAAATTGCATAGTTTGAGAAATTTTTTTTTCCTTATACAAAACTCTTAGATTATATGTATATTAATGATTGGTATCCAAATTTTATTGTTAGAAAATAAATGCTTATGTTATAAAAATGTTCTCATTATTTGGTTCTTGTTAAGTACATATTTCACTGCCCACTTATTTTGATGGAAAATCATAAATTACAATTTACAAATTATGTATTATAAACAACAACTAAGCCATTTGTCCCAAGTATTTGGGTAGGCTACATGAAACAAAAGAGAATTTAGTTCTTGATCCATATTCATAGCATGTGACAAAGTTTTACGTTGGCTGTGACACGCTTACCACAACCCCCCTCCTTTACAAATTATGTATTATGAAGAACAATATTTGGTCCACATTAAACTTTGACATTTAGATAACTAGTAATTTTTTAGTGATTTAAATGTTTTTTTAATAATATCATTCATACACAAATATGCAGTGTTTTAGATGAAAATGCCATAACTAACATATGGAAAGGCTGTGGAGATGCCACCATCAAATTGTACAAACAACAACAACAACAACTAAGCCATTTAAGTATTTGCGGTAGGCTACATGACCAAAAGTGAATTACGCTGGATCGGGCACATGGATCTGCTTTCTCCACTCATTCCTATCGCGCAATATGCCTTCACTAAGACCTTTAGCCTCTATATCTTGTCGTATTATCTCTATCCATGTTTTCTTCAGTCTCCCCTGTGTAGGCCCTGCAAAAACTGAAATTATACCTAGAGGGGGGGTGAATAGGTATAATTGCTAATCTAATGCTCTTTTTAATTTTTCTTAAGTGAGTGATGCAACGATCTCTCAAAACACGACTAGGAGCCGAATACCCCTTGCGAGGTTCTGAACTCCGTCCTCCCAATTCCCCTTGAATGGGTTAGAGGTGCTCAATGCAACCGTGTTGTATGAGATATGATCGAACAAGTAAAGAATGAAATGCTATGATGAAACACACACACAACCAATCCAAGCAACCAAGGATATAGCAATATCAAGCACACACAATCGAGCCAAGCATATAATAATGAATTGCAATATAAAGATGCAAGGCAACACAAGCAAGTATATAATAAGTATGAAATGAATGATGCTTGTAAGAAATGAATGCTTGCACAAATGTAAAGAGAGAGTTAGAGATATTGGACAATCGCAAACACAAGGATATGATTCGAGGTTCGAGCCCCTAGCTCTACATCCCCGCCTACACCACCGTGTAGGATTTCTAATCCACTATAGGAGCCCCTAACTCCTCTCTCAACTTACAATGCCACCGAGGCAATACAACACACAATCCACCTCTACCGAAGAGGGATACGGCCCGTAGCCAACCACAACAAATGCCTCTCCTTAAGAGGCTCACAAACCAATCACCCGATCACCTCTACCGAAGAGGGATTCACAAATAAAAGGGTGTTTACAACAAGTGGTTCCAAAACCACAAACTCTCTTTTCTTTCTCTTTTCTTTCTTTTCCACAAAAACAAAGATCCTAATAGTTTAGGATAGAAGATAGCTCAAGTGTGGAAACTAGGTGTTTTGGAAAACAAGCAACTTGGGAAATTTCTTGTAAAAAATAGAGAATGAATGCCAATACAAAAATCCCAAATTCCAATTTCTTTGATTTTTCCAAAACCCAAATCAATAAAGATGAGAAGTTAAAAGCACTAAAACTCTTTTTAAAACTCTTTTAAACTCTGCTGAAAACCAGAAATTTTTCTTTTAAAAACCTTGGCCAAAATCCCCAAAGAGATGGAGTTTATATAGGCCAAACAGAAAACTAGCCGTTAGGCTGATGTGGCAATTTTGACAGCCACCGGTCGACCGGCCCGGTCGACCGCCAACGGTCGAAAATATGACCGTTGGGGCTTCGGTCGACTGCCAGTCGACCGACCAACAAGGAGGAAACACAGTTTCCTTCTATCGGTCGACCGACCCAGTCGACCGAAAAGATACAGAGAGCAGACTCTCTATATCGGTCGACTGGGTCCGTGACCCGGTCGACCGACGGACATGCACAGTCTGTGCATATCCGGACACAGCAGCCGGTCGACTGTCCCGGTCGACCGGTCTGCCTGAAATACAGGTTTTCTGGGCAGATTTTTGAGATAGAAAATTTGTAAAAAATCTTTTAACACTTCTAAAAAAATCCACAAAAATATGTTTTATCATTTTACTTGAAAACTAAACTTGTGATAAAAATTTCAAGACATATATCAATCATATCAATTCATTTTTGTGTCTTGCCAATTTTATCATAAATAAAACTTGTATTTTTATCAAACTAGATTTTTCCAAAACATGAATAGGAATGTCAAAATAAGTTTGTCTATAAGTTAAGCATGTATGTATAACTAGAAAACATCTTCTATACATATAAATCATGAAAACTTGTTTTGATCCAACTATTCATAAAATCACACATTAAAACATAAAACGTGTGTGTTTGTGTACTTGAGCATATCAACTAAACTAAGCTTTACAAATGGATCTAAAACACACTAAACTAAACTAGGATACCTAAGTCTTCTCTTGATGATCTCCATCTTCAAGTAGACTTGCTCCCAAACGCGATCCACCGAGTGCAAAGGTATGATCTTTAAGCTTTGGCACCGGAATCACCATGATAAGCTTCCAAACACCTTGTTGAAGCTAATCACCAACACTAATATCCTGCTAATGATCTGAAACTTAGAAACACAAGAATATTAGTAAATATAACTACATGAGTTGATCATCATCAAAACTAGAGTGGAAGGCCATTGGGCCAACAATCTCCCCCTTTTTGATGATGACAAAACTCATGGAGTTATATATGCATGGATTAAAGTTAAGCTTCAAAGAAGCTCCCCCTTAACTCATGCATAAATAAAATAAAAAATATTAAACAATATAAACATGTTATAGCTCTAGATACCAATGAAGTAAGACAAACTCTAAGCTCTAGATACCAATAACATTAAGACAAACTCTAAGCTCTAGATACCAATAACATAAACAACACATTCTTAATAAAACTTATTAAAACAAATACATGCATATAAAAGCCAAAAGCCAAATTCTTCTCCCCCTTTTTGTCAATCATCAATAAAGGGGTAAAATTATAAAAACAAATTATTCTCCCCTTTTTGTTCTAAATCAAGAACCAATAAAGGGTTAAACATCAAAACATTGATATCAATTAAAAATATGTCAATGAAGTGCATCTAGATACCAATAGAAATTCAACATGGATCAATAAATCGTATGTGAGATAGACATTCATGAAGAGGAAGACGTTAAGTTAGCTTCCCTACATATATGAATTACATGAAGAAAGGAAGACACGCCCTAATTCACATAACACAAAATACGTAATGCATAAAAAGAGATGTGAAGCTCTCCTTACACACGTGTATCTCATAAAGAAGAGTTGTCAAGCTCCTCAATATAGGATACACTCAACATGAATCTATACACATATAGGCAATGTAAGTCAAAACTATTGAAACTTTCATAAAAAACAAAATTTTGAAATACCAATTAAAAATACTCAACATAAACATCTTGACATCATTAAGAGAAATATGTTCTTTTAAACACCTGATACCAATATGAAAACTTTTGAGATCAATAATGTGAAAATATAGTTTCAATTTTAACATAAAGTAAGGGAGTGAGAGTCAAATCCCAATTGAAAAGACAACATCAAATTTTCTCCCCCTTTATGAAATACCAACTAAAATAATGCATAGTCTTGATACCAATTTAAAGTAATCAATTTAAACACAATTGAAACTCAAGCACTAGCATAAACAAAAAATATATGTATGAAAATTAGATACCAATTGACATTGATATTCTTGAAAGAGTAAGCATACATATACAAAACTTATATGAGTATGCAAGAAGATCAAAATTGATACCAATTGAAAGAGTTCAATGATACCAATTGAAATAACAAGCATGGTATATCTCATATTACAAAGAAGAATTCGAACTAGTTAAAAATGGAAAGTTTTGTAAACTAGTATGAAATCCTTCAAGCAAGGAATAAAACAAGATTATTTTTCATAGAAATGAAAATCACATAATAATCATTCACTCTAATCAATAAAGCACAACTCATGAGAAACAAAACATGAGTAAGGTAGTAATTACGAGTGTATAACTAACATGTGAAAATCAATTATGAAAAATATTTCATTAAGCTCTTTTAATTCCTTTAAACAATAATACTTATCTAAAACAAAAGATCATAGAACTACTTAATCTTCAAGGCATATGTATGTCTAGTATAAACTAAGGTATACATACATATCCAAAATACAAACGAGTCCACAAAGTATATGCATGAAGGCACGTGGCTCAAAAAGGAATGTATATGTATAGGATTAGTTTGAACTAGATGGACATATACATGAAGTAAAACTTAAATATGAAAACATGAAAAACCAATTTTCATTAACTAATTTCATTTCAAGGTATATGTATAAATTGTCAACACAATAAGTATACATACATATCCTAAACACAATTGAGTCCATATATAAGGATTTGCATGAAGGGCAAAAGACTCAAGGATTATACATGTATATCTTAATGTTTTGGCAAAATAAACATATACACGAAATTAAAACTCATATAAATTAAAAAATATGAATACAAGTCTAAAATATATGAATCATCAAAACTAGATTATACTCATACAACTAATGGGAACAAATAAGCATTCAACCCAATCATATATAGATTTATTTGTGTCCCACTATATGTATAGGTATATAACTAGTCTTAATGAAGACTAATACTTAAACAAGTAATCAAATTATTAAGCACAAGACAAACACGAATATCATTTTGTTAAAACAAAACACATAAATTCATCAAAATTCTTTTATTTTGTGAACCAACTTCTAGGTATATGTATGATCCATCCAAATCTAACAATATGCATACATATCCCAACCATAAACGAGTCTATTAAAAATATTTGCATTGAAGGCAAAAGACTCATGGGTATACATGTATATTTATTAGGTTTGAATTTAAAATACATATACATGAAGTAGAATCATAAAAATAGGTATGACAAGTATAAATAAAGGAATCATCAAAACTAGCCTATACTTGTGCACATAGTGGGTACAAATGAGCATGAAGGGCAAAACATATATAAGTCAATTTGTTCTCACTAAGTGTACATGTATACATGCAAGTTTTGATAAAATCTACATTTAAACATGTATATACCACATGAAACACAAAACACATATAAAACAACATGATACAACTAAAACATGAAACAAACGTTCATATGATCAATATGTATATGCATATGCATTAGATCTAGGATATACATATTAGATCAAAAGTGAGATCACACAAATATAAATCTATATTGAGCATGGGTGTCTCTAAACAACTAAGCATGTATATCACTAATCTAATGAACATGATATAACATAGTGAACATTAAACAATGACATGCTATAAAACAAATGATGTAAACAATAATAAGGAGTTAGGAATTGTTACCAAAGCCTTAGAAGGCAACTTTCCTTGTCTCCAAAACATGGTGGTCCTTTCCACCAAATCTTCTCCCTTGGAAGTGATGCATCCAAAAAGTATTCTTTAAGCATGGAACACATCCACTCCAAGGTGCCAACACTCTCACGTCATGTGAGAGCCCTCACCTACATCAAAAATTGGAGGGGTGGTCTTTGGTACCCATTGTCTTTTGGGTCCATGGGGGTTAGTCCCTTCTCTAACCCAAACATATTTCTTTGCTAAATTTGGAGTATTTAATCTATCATAGCAAAATTTAGCAAGATGGCCTTTTCGACCACAATGTGTACAAGTGTACACATGAGCATACATAGTGTTAGGATGGTGTCCGTGAGGAGCATGTGTATGCCGTGGAGGGTGTGCATGCATGAAGGATGGAACTTGTTTCTTTCGAAGCAAAGTTTCCAACCGTGTATGATTCATAGCACATTGGCTCATAGTGGAGCCCAAACAATCTACCTTCTTCTTAAGCATGGATATATCATTGTTAATCCTAGAAGAAGAGGTACATGCATTAGGTAGTCTAGATGATGAGGCTACACTAGCATGGCAAACATGTGCATCCATCTTATGTTGCAAAACAATATTTTTCTCTAAGCAAATATTTAAATCATTTGAAATGGAAATGATTTTATTTTTCAAAGTAACATTCTCTTTAAAATAAAATCTACTTTTGAAGTCAAATTTTCATTTTTCTTCAAAAGAACATGGCAATCATTTTTATTTTTCAAAAGTTCATTTTCTTTAAGTGCAAGGTCAAGTTGAGATTTTAATGAATCCTTCTCATTAGCAATCTCCTCTTTCTCTTGCAAAACAATATCAAGTCTAGCAATCAAATTTTTGTTTTCATTATTAATGCCTAGACTTTTCTTTTTCAAAATGTTATACTTCTCAATTAATTTTTCACAAACTAATGAAAGTTCTTCATTCAAAGCATGGGGATCAATATAATCATTAGAAGAACTAGCACTATCATCACAATCTAATAGAGTTTCCGATTGTACCTCAAGGGAGTCATTCCCTTGGACCATGAAGCATTGGGAATCGGATTCTCCACTAGATTCCTCTTCCTTTTGGATTTGTTCTTGAAGCCCGGAGGTAGCGGTTGTGGTTGTCAATAAATTCCACACTACAAAAGCGGAATTAATATTAGAAACATGTAAAAGATAATCTTTAGGCAATGTGTTTCTAATAGCCTCTAGGGCTTGTGCATTGGCCCTTATATGAATGAGGTTACCAAGATAGCATTTCTTGGTAGCCGCAAGATAAACATGTAAACCTAGGGTTTGTAGGTAAATGGACATCCTAGTCTTCCAAACAAGAATGTTGGAAGCATCATACATAGGTGGGGTCATGAAGTCCATGGTAAACTATATGTGTGCAAATGAACAAATGCAAATGTAGATTAGCAAGCAAATGGATCACTCCTAGGATGTTAAGCCTAATATCAGGAGCACTAGCTCTGATACCAATTGAAATTATACCTAGAGGGGGGGTGAATAGGTATAATTGCTAATCTAATGCTCTTTTTAAATTTTTCTTAAGTGAGTGATGCAACGATCTCTCAAAACACGACTAGGAGCCGAATACCCCTTGCGAGGTTCTGAACTCCGTCCTCCCAATTCCCCTTGAATGGGTTAGAGGTGCTCAATGCAACCGTGTTGTATGAGATATGATCGAACAAGTAAAGAATGAAATGCTATGATGAAACACACACACAACCAATCCAAGCAACCAAGGATATAGCAATATCAAGCACACACAATCGAGCCAAGCATATAATAATGAATTGCAATATAAAGATGCAAGGCAACACAAGCAAGTATATAATAAGTATGAAATGAATGATGCTTGTAAGAAATGAATGCTTGCACAAATGTAAAGAGAGAGAGTTAGAGATATTGGACAATCGCAAACACAAGGATATGATTCGAGGTTCGAGCCCCTAGCTCTACATCCCCGCCTACACCACCGTGTAGGATTTCTAATCCACTATAGGAGCCCCTAACTCCTCTCTCAACTTACAATGCCACCGAGGCAATACAACACACAATCCACCTCTACCGAAGAGGGATACGGCCCGTAGCCAACCACAACAAATGCCTCTCCTTAAGAGGCTCACAAACCAATCACCCGATCACCTCTACCGAAGAGGGATTCACAAATAAAAGGGTGTTTACAACAAGTGGTTCCAAACCACAAACTCTCTTTTCTTTCTCTTTTCTTTCTTTTCCACAAAAACAAAGATCCTAATAGTTTAGGATAGAAGATAGCTCAAGTGTGGAAACTAGGTGTTTTGGAAAACAAGCAACTTGGGAAATTTCTTGTAAAAAATAGAGAATGAATGCCAATACAAAAATCCCAAATTCCAATTTCTTTGATTTTTCCAAAACCCAAATCAATAAAGATGAGAAGTTAAAAGCACTAAAACTCTTTTTAAAACTCTTTTAAACTCTGCTGAAAACCAGAAATTTTTCTTTTAAAAACCTTGGCCAAAATCCCCAAAGAGATGGAGTTTATATAGGCCAAACAGAAAACTAGCCGTTAGGCTGATGTGGCAATTTTGACAGCCACCGGTCGACCGGCCCGGTCGACCGCCAACGGTCGAAAATATGACCGTTGGGGCTTCGGTCGACTGCCAGTCGACCGACCAACAAGGAGGAAACACAGTTTCCTTCTATCGGTCGACCGACCCAGTCGACCGAAAAGATACAGAGAGCAGACTCTCTATATCGGTCGACTGGGTCCGTGACCCGGTCGACCGACGGACATGCACAGTCTGTGCATATCCGGACACAGCAGCCGGTCGACTGTCCCGGTCGACCGGTCTGCCTGAAATACAGGTTTTCTGGGCAGATTTTTGAGATAGAAAATTTGTAAAAAATCTTTTAACACTTCTAAAAAAATCCACAAAAATATGTTTTATCATTTTACTTGAAAACTAAACTTGTGATAAAAATTTCAAGACATATATCAATCATATCAATTCATTTTTGTGTCTTGCCAATTTTATCATAAATAAAACTTGTATTTTTATCAAACTAGATTTTTCCAAAACATGAATAGGAATGTCAAAATAAGTTTGTCTATAAGTTAAGCATGTATGTATAACTAGAAAACATCTACTATACATATAAATCATGAAAACTTGTTTTGATCCAACTATTCATAAAATCACACATTAAAACATAAAACGTGTGTGTTTGTGTACTTGAGCATATCAACTAAACTAAGCTTTACAAATGGATCTAAAACACACTAAACTAAACTAGGATACCTAAGTCTTCTCTTGATGATCTCCATCTTCAAGTAGACTTGCTCCCAAACGCGATCCACCGAGTGCAAAGGTATGATCTTTAAGCTTTGGCACCGGAATCACCATGATAAGCTTCCAAACACCTTGTTGAAGCTAATCACCAACACTAATATCCTGCTAATGATCTGAAACTTAGAAACACAAGAATATTAGTAAATATAACTACATGAGTTGATCATCATCAAAACTAGAGTGGAAGGCCATTGGGCCAACAAAAACTACAAGTTACTTGGTAAAGAAGTCTGAGCAGCAATTTAGTAATTCTGCGACCCCTCTTGCTGATGATGAAAATATACTTATGTTGTAACTTATTTTTTATTAGACATTTGTTATATTACTTAGTTTACTTTAATTGAAAATTTCCGTTTGATTCATTCATGTTTAATACACGATACTCTTTGAGCAATGACACCACTATCACCTAATGGACATACATATAGCTGTAGCCATACCCATGCACCTGCCAAAACTCTCATTTTAGTTATACACTACAGTTGTCTAATGATCTCTATTCAAATTTCTATAAAATAAGAATTCACTGCTTGCAGGCGAACCCTAATCAGCTAATGATGAAGGCCCCCCCATAAGAGCCTACTGACGAGCTTCTTGTTATCAGGATGTGCACAATATAATCAAATGTTATAACAAGCTTTTTTTCCCCCTTCTCTCATGGCTTCAATCATGTGACTGTGGACATAACGATTTTATGCTGCAGTTGTGCAGCAATTGGTTAAAGACGCTTGAAGATGTCAGAACACAGCAAGCTACAAGCCTGAACTTTGGTCAAGATCCTATACCTGTTTTATTGGGAAGAATACTATGAAATTTGCAGGCTATTGTGGGTGGGGGGAAGCAAGGAGGTAATATATTGTCAGATTGTACTCGGTTTCTATACAAGACTGCTTTGGTATATCTTCCTCTTTTTTATATTCATTCACTTAGAGATTGTGTTATCAAATATGCAAGCTATCAATATTTTAGTCACGTTGCTAACTGATATAAGTCAATTCCTTTCATCAGCTCAAGAAACACTATATATGTTTTGATGCTGAAGACACTGAGCATGAAGGTGAATGACCTCCCAATCGACCAAAGTGTTGCTGAAAAGTTCATTCTAATGGTCATACCAAGCATCAAGAAATATTTGCTGCACACTGTGAAAGAGGAACATTTTTGTGCCATGGGAAAATGTTGATGATGAAATGCAAGCTGCTATGAATGCAAGTCTTAATTACAGGATCCCTAGAGATAAGTGGGCTACCTTGAATGTCTGGTATTTATCTCCTGAGAAGAAGGTAAACAATTGCACTAAATTATTAATGGATTATCCAGACGTTTTTTGCAGTAAAAGGATTTCAAGTTTGAATGGTAGATGTTATGAAGTATCGCGATAATGTGACATGGAAGATTATAGTTGCAGTGATTTGTTGGTTTTAAATAGAATTTGTGGACTACAAAGTATAAGTGATTGTGTATGATATCTACAATTTGTTATAATTTGAATCCATAACATTTCAAAACTGAGAGCATCATATAGATTGATTTTTGATTGAAAATTCTGAGAGCATGCACGCTCACCACACATGCACTCATTATTTCTAATTGATGAACCTGATAGTTCTGCTTAATGTAAAATCTAGTCTTGTTGGGAAATATGAAGAATATATGTGAATCATTGAGTTGAATTAAAGCGAGATCTGTTGATAGAATCAATTGGATAATAATTGGAGTGTGTTCTCCTTCCATTGGATATGAACATGATATATTCATATGTTCAATTCCGACTTCGAATGAATGAGATATTCAAGTCTAAAGTTTGCCTAATTTAAAGCCAAAAGAGGACTAAAAGGTAGCTAAAAGCATTTAGTCCCACATTGGTCATGAGATGGAAGTTTGAAGTATTTAAATAGAGAAAATTAGGAACAAAGGGTGTGCCCTTTGGGTACTTGGAGTTTTCACGCGCGATTAGGGGGAAACCATACCCACGCGCCGGGCTGGGCTCGGGCTCCCTACCTGGTCCGGTTCTTTTTGAACCAGGTCTCACGGGTATGGGTTACCGCGGATCATACCCGCTCCGCCATCTGGATCCGAGCCCGAACCTGTGCAACGGCTGATTAAAAACCGCCGCGAACAGTTGGGCGGCTTCTGTGTGAAATGAACCGTTGCAACGGTTCAGACCAAACCGTTGCAACCGTTCAGTTGGGTTTGGATGAATCTACCCCTCCCGGAGCGCTATAAATAGCGCTCCATTTCTCTCAAACGAAACACACAGAAAAAACAAACAAAAGCAATACAGGAAAAGGAAATCCTTCCTCTGCATTATGAAGCGAGACTTCTGCAAATTCAAAAGTGACTTCCAACAGGAAGTGAAATTCTGCAACTCGGATTCCGAAGCGACTTCCAAGAGATTCTGAAAAATTCATGGAATTCTGCAATTCGGATTCTGAAGCGACTTCCAAGAGATTCTGAAAAATTCGTTCTGAAAGAAGGCTCAGAAAATTCAACAGATTCTTTAATAGAATTGTTGTCTGAATCTGTGACTTCTGCAAATTCAAAAGTGACTTCCAACAGGAAGTGGAATTCTGCAACTCGGATTCCGAAGCGACTTCCAAGAGGTTCTGAAAAATTCGTGGAATTCTGCAACTCGGATTCCGAAGCGACTTCCAAGAGATTCTGAAAAATTCGTTCTGAAAGAAGGCTCAGAAAATTCAACAGATTCTTTGATAGAATTGTTGTCTGAATCTGTGACTTCTAAAGAAGAATATTCTTCTACCTTCCTCCTTTCTCTACAGTGGGTGCTCCTCCAAAGTATAGACAAATATTCTCCCTGAAATTTGTCTTGGTCCTGCTGCTTTGCTAATCCTGTGAAGGTACTAGTTAACTACAGTTCGACCGTACGGTGATTTGGTAGTGCTATCTGAATACCTTGAAGGAGTGTTGTATCTTAGGAGACCAGCGTCCAGTAACCTGTTAGCATCATTACGGGGGACGTAATTGTCTTAAGGAGATTCGCTATAAGCGTATCTCACTCTAACTACTATATAAGTGAATTATATTGAGACTGACTTATACCAGTCTAATTGTGTTTAACCAAGGAAGGTAATTGAAAGGTGGTTCTTTAATTAAGGAACCTTCTATTGAACGGAAAACCTCCCACCTGATATTCACCGACCTGGCCAATTAGATCGGTGATATTGATTAGTTGTCAGATTGATCGTAGAAACTAACATTCTTAAGACAATTACTTTGAAGTTTCTTACTTTCGTTCTGCTTGAACTTGCAGAAAATGTCTGAGACTAATCAAGACAGCTCATGTAAGGTATCAAACATGCAGATTCAAACTTTGATGCCTGCTCCACTTCCTAACCCGAAGCCGGAGAAGCCAGAAAAATTTGATGACACAGAATTCAAGAGGTGGCAAAAGAAGATGCTCTTCTACTTGACTACTCTGCATCTGGCCATATTCCTGCAAGAGGATCTACCAGAACCCGGAACTAATCGGGACTCAGTCCTTGTAGTCGATGCATGGACTTAAGGTGACTTCCTTTGTTGAAACTATATTTTGAATGGACTGGATGACTCTCTTTACAATGTCTATGTAGGCTGTCTAAAAATCACCAAGACAAGCCACCAAAACACAGAGATCCAAGATCCAGGCGCAAGGCTAAATGTGACAATCAAGACGCGAGAGATAGCCCGCGTCTCAGCATCAAGGCGCGTCAGCCCGAAGCCCGCGTCTCAGCATCAAGGCGCGTCGGCCCGAAACCCGCGTCTCAGCATCAAGGCGCGTCGGCCCGAAGCCCGCGTCTCAGCATCAAGGCGCGTCGGCCCGAAGCCCGCGTCTCAGCATCAAGACGCGTCGGCTCGACACCCACGTCTCAGTTGCAACTACCCCGATTATGGCGCCATCCACCGCCCATGTAGCGGGGAAGTTGGCCCTCATCGTGGAGCACTTTTAGGGGGCACGATCACCCCCTAAAAACCCTATAAATAGTCTCGTCACTATTGAAGGAGGGTCGACAATTATCGGAGGGCGACGGGCAGAAACGGCAGAAAACAACAAAAGAGGACGACGACGATTATCGGGTAAAAGAGAGATCATCGACAGAGAGAGAGAAAACCCTTCAGCGAGCTTACTGAGTACTAGCCGCTCTTCGCCTACCTCCTCTTCTAGAGTTTTGGTAGACGGAGCTGAGTTACTCCCTCTACCGACCGAAGAGAAGATCCCCGACGGTCCGAACAGTCATCCGGTCAACGGAGAACAAGATTCACTCTCCACCGCCACACGAAGAACCCAGCACTAAACAAAGGGGGAATTCAAGATTCAATATTCCCCCTCCCTTGTAACCGGAAGATTAAGCCGGCTGTAATCTTTTCCATCTGATTCCAGGAAACGTTACACCAGCCAACCCCCTCTCCGTGTCAAACAAGAGATGGCGACTCCGCTGGGGAATACTTTCGTCACTGACGAACAGATCGTGGCGCAGGATGATGTTCTCCGTAAGGGGAAGATGGTCGAAACACTCGTTGTCGAGTTCGACCAGGCGAAGTATGAAGAGTTCCTCTCTTCTGGCTCCAAGAGCCCAAAGACCCGCGTCTGCCGCAGGGTCTCAACTGAGAAGCTACCCGAAGCCCAATCTGAGGCTCTGCCTAAAAAGTCACCTAGAGGGGGGGTGAATAGGTGACAATGCTAATCTAGTGTACTTAATGCGGAATTTAAAAACTTAATGCAAATTACACTCAAGTGCTATCAACAAGTGATGCACACAACCAAGCCAAGCAAATATGAATGAGCAATGTAAGTAAATGCAAGGCACAAAGTAAAGAGAGAGAGATAGAGAGCCAATAGATCAAACGCAAACACAAGGATATGTTATCGAGGTTCGAGCACCCAGCTCTACATCCCCGCCTTCGACACACGAAGGATTTCCACTAGCTCGTCCACCTAGGACTCTTTACAAAGAGTACCCAACTCCTCTCTTTACAACCTCCTCCTTGAGGCACAAATCCAAGTCAACCAACACAACCTCCTCCTTGAGGCAAACTCCAACAATCACAACCTCCTCCTTGAGGCTAATTATCAAACCAAAACAACAAACTCCCAATCACCAACCAATACAAGGATCACCTCTCAACTAGAGGGATACAACCCAAAGCACAAAGCTAAGAAAGGATTGGGTTACAACTTGGTGGTCACAACAACAACCACAAACAACTTCTTCTTCCCACACAAATATCCTATAGATATAGATAGTAGATTGTAGCTCAAGTGTGGAGAAAACTAAGGGTTTTGAAACCAGCAACACAAAGAAAATCTTGGGAAATAAATGAAACCAAGATAGAGAAGTTCAATTCAAAAGCTTTTCCCAAAACCCTTTTCTTTGATTTTTCAAACCCTAATGAAAATACCAAAAAGATTGTTCAATTTGAATCCAAAAACCTATTTTGATTGCTGAAAAAACACCTGAGAGAATGGAAAAATTCGCACAAAAATTCTTAGAGAAAAACTCTTGCAAATGGGGTATTTATAGGCAATTTAGAAAACTAGCCGTTTACAGAATTTATGCCAGAAATAGCCTGCCGGTCGACCGGCCCGGTCGACCGCCCAACGTTCGAATTTTCGAACGTTACAGCTGCCGGTCGACCGGTCCGGTCGACCGAAAATTCCTGAGAGCAAACAGCTCTCCATCGGTCGACCGCTTCGGTCGACCGGCCCATTGGGCTGCAGACGTGCACAGGTCTGTGCACGTCGGTCGACCGAACCGGTCGACCGGCCCTTGGTGCGGTCGACCGCTTCGGTCGACCGACCAGGCTTGTCAGCCTATAAATGGGTCAGAAAAACAGTGGTAAAAAATATTCCAATAAATCTTACAAAATCTCTAAAATTCCACAAAAATAGTTTTATCATTTTATATTGAAATACAAACTTGTGTTAAAAATCCTAACACAAATTTCAAACATATTTGACTATTTTTGTGTCATAGAAATTTTGCCAAAAACCAAAACCGTATTTTCTAAAATCTTGTATTTTGAATAGAAAATACACATTGTCTAAAACTCATCCATGATACAAAAATATGATATTTAAACACTTTGAAGCATATTGTATATGAATAGAAATTCAATATACAAGAAACATATATATATATCATGATTTTTGTCATTAAGTCCAAAAATATGTTTTGTTGTAAATACCAAAACATAAAACACATGGAATAGATTATCAAACAAAGTTTGTCTAAACAATTGAAGCATGCATGTATATAGAACAAATCTAATATACATAAACCATGTAAACTTGTTTTGATAAAAAATCTATTCATGAAAACCAAGATCGGTTAAACCTAAAACCGAAAATCAAAACATGAAAGGTGTGTGTGTTGTGAACTTGAGCTTATCATACTATTCTAATCTTTACAATTAGGATCTAAACCCAAACTAAAACTATGGATACCTAAGTCTTCTTGTAGAGCGCAATCTCCAAGCTAGAGCGCAATCTCCAAGTCGGCTCGATCCAAACACTCTTGATTCACCGAGCAAGTTGCAATGTATGATCTATGACGCTCGGGCTCTTGAATCAACAAATGAAAGATGTGTGGAAGCTTTCACCAACTAATATCTTGATTAATGATCTGAAACTTAAACATCACAAGATAATTAGTACACATAACTACATGAGTTAATCATCATCAAAACTAGAGTGGAAGGCCTTTGGGCCAACAATCTCCCCTTTTTGATGATGACAAAACTCATGGAGTTATATATGCATGGATTAAAGTAAAGCTTCAAAGAAGCTCCCCCTTAACTCATACATAACAATAAAACATATAAGATATGCAATGAATGTTCTTAAAACATGTTTATATGTGTTTAAAACAATATCAAAACATGCTCTTTATACCAATAAAAATGAAACATAAAACATGCATAGACATGCATATAAAACAAGGCTTCTTTTCATCAAATGTAAACTATATGCAAACACAAATATGCATATAAAACTCAAATTCTTCTCCCCCTTTTGTCAATCATCAAAAAGGGTTAAAAATAACAGTAAAAACAATAAATTTTTCTCCCCTTTTTGTTCAAAGCAAAGAACTAATAAAGGGTCAAATTAAAAATGATACAAAAAAAATGTGGCAAAGAAGTGTATATTGATACCAATTGAAAGACAACAAATCAATCAAAACGAGAACATATACCAATTGAAAACACAAAAAAAATGAAAATCTTGATACCAATTAGTAAGTAAACAAATAACCTACCAATTGTAAACAAACAAACTAGATACCAATATTGGAATTAAACAATACTAATTTTGAATTTCCTTAAAAAAAATTGATACCAAATGAAACAATTATTCTTTGCCAAATGAAATCTTTATTTTCTATCATAAAGCAAGGGAGTGGGAAACAAGAACAATGGTAAACCAAATACCAATTGAAATATAAAATATGAGTTTTCTCCCCCTTTATGAAATACCAAAAGAAACTTATGCATAAGCTTGTATTAAGATACCAATTGAAAAACTTCATCAATTGAAACAATATAGACATTTAAAATCAAGCTATGCAAAATCAAGATTTGTGCTCTAAAATATATGAATATGATAGGCACAAAGGAAACTTCTATGTATGTAAAGATTAGATATCAATTGAAATTGATACTATATGAAGTGTAAGCATACATATAAAAACAAAACATATATGAGTATACAAAAGGATGTCAAGATTGATACCAATTGAAAGAATTCAATGATACCAATTGAAACAACAAAAGTAAGGTCAAGTGTATAACTCATATCAACTACCACCCATCCAAGATAAGTTTTAAATGATTTTCAAGATGAAACATACTTGATCATGGTCTCCCATCCAACCGCCCATAGATGGTAGGGGTTTTCAAAAATAGATTTGAACAATATAGTATGTTTGAAAATCACTACCTCATGAAGAATATCACAACTAGTTATGTAAGTCAACTAGTACGAAATTCTTCAAGATAAAACAAAAGGATTTTTCATGAAACATGAAAATCACAAGATCACTAAACACTCAAAAATCTATATGGCACCAATAATACTCATGAAAATCAAGTCATGAGAAAACATCAAAAGGTGAGTGTACAAGTGTTGTGAGAAACATATCATCATGAAAATTGACAGTTAGGCTCAGTATGGAAATCATCAAGATATGAAACATAAATGAATCATGAAATCCATGAAAGTTCATCTAGGATGTGAAATCATCAATTGAAAATTTGAAAAATCACTTATTGAAGTCCATGATATTAATTGAAAAATCATCTTAAAAACAAGATTTTCATCATAAATGGGAAATCACATAGAAACATGAAATTTATCTAAATGATCTTAAACTTCAAGGCATATGTATGTCATGTACAAACTAAAGTATACATACATATCCTAAACATAAAGAGTCCACAAAATAGTATGCATGAACGCACGTGGCTCAAGGATGTATATGTATAAGTGATAGTTTGGACAAGATGGACATATACATAAAGTTAAAACAAAATGTGTAAAATAGTGAATACGAGTCAAATGCAAGAATCATCAAAACTAGACTATCAAGTGAATACAAATGAGCGTTCAAGCACAAACATATATAAAGGTCTATTTGTAGCTCACTCGTTGTACAAGTATACATCCTAGTCTTAATGAAAACCATCATTCAAGCAAGTAGTCAACACATGAAGCATAAAACGAGTCAACAATCAATATGATCATGACAATCAAAAAACACAAATTATTAAAATAAAAATATCATATAATCATAAACATCCAAATGGTCATAATGCATATGCATGTGCATTAGATCTAGGGCATACATGTTAGTTCTAAAACAAGGTGAGAACACTAAATATAGATCCATATGAAACATAAGTGCTCAAGTAACTAAACATGTATAACACTATTCTAATAAGCATGGCATAGGCATAATGAATAACAAAACATGACATGCCATAAATAGAAGAACATTAAAAGCATGCAAAATAAAAATGGGAGTTAGAGAATGATACCAAAACCGATGAAGGTGCATCTCTAGTTCTCCAAAACATGGTGGTCCTCTCCACCTAATTCCCTTGAGTGTGAAGCATCCAAATGATTTCTTTTAAGCTTGGAACACATCCACCTCAAGGCACCAACACTCTCACGTGATGCGAGAGCCTCCACCTACATCAAAAATCAAGGAGGTGGATCTTGGTACCCATTTTCTAGTGGGTCCACGGGGGTTAGTTTCTTTCCTTACCCAAACAAGATTATTTGCTGAATTTTCATGATAAATGCGATCATAACAAAATCTAGCAAGGTGGCCTTTTCGACCACAATGTGTACATGTGTACACGTGAGCATACATATGATGGTGGTGATCATGAAAAGCATGTGTATGCCTAGAGGTGTGTGCATGCAAGGTTGGAACTTGTTTCTTGCGAACCAAGGTTTCCAAACGTGAGTGATTTATGGCACAATGGCTCAAAGTGGAGCCCAAACATTCAACACTTTTCTTCAAATTGTTTATATCAATTTCTATGCTAGAAGACAAAGTGGAGCATGCAATAGGTGTGCTAGAACAAGAAGCAATACTATCATGGCAAACATGCATATCAATTTCATTTTCAAAGAATCATTTTTCTTCAAAACCAAATCCAATTCTTTTGAAATAGAATCAATTTTATTTTTCAAAGTAAGATTTTCTTTGAAAACACAATCCAATCTAGAAGACAAACCTCATTGTGTTCTACAACATCATCAAAATCATTTTTGTTTTTCAAGACTTCAATCTCTTTTAGTGCAAGTTCAAGTTGAGATTGTAGTGAGTCACGTTCACTAGTGATCTCTTCTTTCTCTTGCAAAATCGATTCAAAAGTGGAACATAAATCCTTTAATTCTCCTTTTAAATCAAAATGTTTCTTTTTCAAAATCTCATGTTTTTCCATAAATTTTTCAAGTTTAGAAGCAAGTTCAACATTCAAATTTTGAACTTCAAAACAACCATGGCAATATGAACTAGAGCTATCATTAAGAGGGGAATCCAAATGTACCTCATGAGAGTCGTTCCCACATGCCATAAAGCCTCGCTCTTCGGAAACTTCTCTCTTAGATCTCCTCAAATTGTTGATAATCCTTGGAAGCTCAGGAGACGTCAAGATACTCCAAACTGCAAAAGCCGAATCATATTTAGCAAATATAGGTAAGAAATGTTCATTTAAAGATGCTAGAAGTGTCCTAAGGGCTAATGCATTGGCCTTCTTATGCTTGCTACTATTAGGAAGGGTTTCTATAGTGATGGCTTGATAAACTAGATGTCCTAATCCTTTTAGATGTCTAGTCATGTCTATCTTCCATGCATCAAGTCTAAAGTGATCAAACATAGGAGGACTAGCCATGAGTCAAACTAGAATGAGTGCAAAATGAAATGCAAATGAAGATTAGCAAACCAAGATCTTTTACTCCTAGGTTGTTAAACCAAAATATCAGGAGCACTAGCTCTGATACCAATTAAAAAGTCACCTAGAGGGGGGTGAATAGGTGACAATGCTAATCTAGTGTACTTAATGCGGAATTTAAAAACTTAATGCAAATTACACTCAAGTGCTATCAACAAGTGATGCACACAACCAAGCCAAGCAAATATGAATGAGCAATGTAAGTAAATGCAAGGCACAAAGTAAAGAGAGAGAGATAGAGAGCCAATAGATCAAACGCAAACACAAGGATATGTTATCGAGGTTCGAGCACCCAGCTCTACATCCCGCCTTCGACACACGAAGGATTTCCACTAGCTCGTCCACCTAGGACTCTTTACAAAGAGTACCCAACTCCTCTCTTTACAACCTCCTCCTTGAGGCACAAATCCAAGTCAACCAACACAACCTCCTCCTTGAGGCAAACTCCAACAATCACAACCTCCTCCTTGAGGCTAATTATCAAACCAAAACAACAAACTCCCAATCACCAACCAATACAAGGATCACCTCTCAACTAGAGGGATACAACCCAAAGCACAAAGCTAAGAAAGGATTGGGTTACAACTTGGTGGTCACAACAACAACCACAAACAACTTCTTCTTCCCACACAAATATCCTATAGATATAGATAGTAGATTGTAGCTCAAGTGTGGAGAAAACCAAGGGTTTTGAAACCAGCAACACAAAGAAAATCTTTGGGAAATAAATGAAACCAAGATAGAGAAGTTCAATTCAAAAGCTTTTCCCAAAACCCTTTCTTTGATTTTTCAAACCCTAATGAAAACACCAAAAAGATTGTTCAATTTGAATCCAAAAACCTATTTTGATTGCTGAAAAAACACCTGAGAGAATGGAAAAATTCGCACAAAAATTCTTAGAGAAAAACTCTTACAAATGGGGTATTTATAGGCAATTTAGAAAACTAGCCGTTTACAGAATTTATGCCAGAAATAGCCTGCCGGTCGACCGGCCCGGTCGACTGCCCAACGTTCGAATTTTAGAACGTTACAGCTGCCGGTCGACCGGTCCGGTCGACCGAAAATTCCTGAGAGCAAACAGCTCTCCGTCGGTCGACCGCTTCGGTCGACCGGCCCATTGGGCTGCAGACGTGCACAGGTCTGTGCACGTTGGTCGACCGAACCGGTCGACCGGCCCTTGGTGCGGTCGACCGCTTCGGTCGACCGACCAGGCCTGTCAGCCTATAAAGGGTCAGAAAAACAGTGGTAAAAAATATTCCAATAAATCCTACAAAATCTCTAAAATTCCACAAAAATAGTTTTATCATTTTATATTGAAATACAAACTTGTGTTAAAAATCCTAACATAAATTTCAAACATATTTGACTATTTTTGTGTCATAGAAATTTTGCCAAAAACCAAAAACCGTATTTTCTAAAACCTTGTATTTTGAATAGAAAATACACATTGTCTAAAACTCATCCATGATACAAAAATATGATATTTAAACACTTTGAAGCATATTGTATATGAATAGAAATTCAATATACAAGAAACATATATATATCATGATTTTTGTCATTAAGTCCAAAAATATGTTTTGTTGTAAATACCAAACCATAAAACACATGGAATAGATTATCAAACAAAGTTTGTCTAAACAATTGAAGCATGCATGTATATAGAACAAATCTAATATACATAAACCATGTAAACTTGTTTTGATAAAAAATCTATTCATGAAAACCAAGATCGGTTAAACCTAAAACCGAAAATCAAAACATGAAAGGTGTGTGTGTTGTGAACTTGAGCTTATCATACTATTCTAATCTTTACAATTAGGATCTAAACCCAAACTAAACTATGGATACCTAAGTCTTCTTGTAGAGCGCAATCTCCAAGCTAGAGCGCAATCTCCAAGTCGGCTCGATCCAAACACTCTTGATTCACCGAGCAAGTTGCAATGTATGATCTATGACGCTCGGGCTCTTGAATCAACAAATGAAAGATGTGTGGAAGCTTTCACCAACTAATATCTTGATTAATGATCTGAAACTTAAACATCACAAGATAATTAGTACACATAACTACATGAGTTAATCATCATCAAAACTAGAGTGGAAGGCCTTTGGGCCAACACTGCCGGGTGCCGATGCCCACTGTGCCAAGACAAGTTCACGCGCCAACGCCTCCCAGAAGGCCCGCGTGATCTCCGGCACTGCTGTTGCGATCAACCGCGTCGCACAGAACACACGCGCGAACGCCTCCCAGAAGGCCCGCGTGGTCCCAGGCACCACTGCTGCTGCGATCAACTGCGTCGCGCAGAATACCCGCGTCAACGTCTCTCAGGAGACCCGCGTGGTGAACACTCTTGGTTCTATAAACCAGGATGTTGTTGGTTTCTCTCCACCTCCTCGACGCAACCGGAATGCTGAGCGTCGACAGAGGAGACGCGCGCGTCAACTCCAAGTCGGAACCGTTGGTTGTCTGACTGGGGGTGGACGCGGCGTACAATCTGATGCCTTGCCCGCACCTCGTCCAGTGCGTGAGATCCGCGTTTGGCGACCCAAACGCGAGACCCCTCAAGTTGAGTCCTCTGAGGACCAACTCATCAAACGCCAGGGTGAAACCTCCGCGTCTTTTCAAACGCAGGAAGTACGCACTCATAGGCGTGGGGCCCAGCAGCCCACTCTCTCTCAAGCAACTCTGCCTAAACGCATCAGGCAGCAACGCGAGGCTCGCGCGCGCGCGTCATACAGCCGCGTCATGAGAGCCGCGTCCCTGAAGTCTGCGTCCAGGCTGAACAGCACATGACTGTCTCCCGTCTTTGACGTCGCGAGACCAGTCTCTTTAATCCCCCTCCCACGGATTTGAGGGATTATTTGACAAGGAAAAGAAGTGCCAATCAAGCCACTTCGTCATGCTGCTGTCAACAACTCATCCATATGCTCTCTGGATGCCATTATGGATCAGGCGTGCACCAGCAGTCCTTAATCAGACAGCTGACCCTGATTCCCCCGTCAGTCAAAAGAAGACGCTCCCACAGGAGGAGAACCTTCTCAGATGTTGAATACCCGGAGCTTACTGCAAACATGACTAGCAGAAGTAAGGGAAAACAACCAATGGTCAACTCAGAGGAATCTGACTCTGAGCCGGAGGGGGTGTATCAACACACTCGCACCCGGACAGGGGCCATTCCCCCAATTGACTATAATGCCTTAGCCCGCGGCATTAGAATGGGTGATTCTCACTCCGCTATAGTGGAGTCGCAGGCTTCAAACTCTTCCGTCGAGAAGGAGGCTTCCGCCTACATGGCAGACACTCCTGAGGAGACGGCCAGGCGTTTAGAACAGACGCAGAAGCACCAGATGGATATAATCGCCTCTCAACAGAGATCCATTGACTCCCTCAAGCATATGCTTGAGAAATTGCTTGAAGAAAGAGCGAGATCTCCTCCTAGACGGCCGAAGGGGAAAGGGAGAAAGGGAGGAAGCCCACCCTCCGAACCTTCCGACGAGACACGACGATCTACCTCGGATGTGTCCAAGCCCTCGTCGCAGGCAAGAAGCGACCAAGACCAGGAGAAGACTCATGCTAAGAGGATGAGTCAATTGGAACGACGCCTCGAGGCCCTTGCCAATCGCAAGGACCTCCAAGAAGCTGGAGTGGTCCGGCCCTATCCGGCTGAGTGGGACTTAGTTCCATACCCTCCTAAGTTCAAGGCTCCAACCCTCCAAGCATTCGACGGGAAGGGGTCACCCAACCAGCACATCTACTACTTCAAATCCCAGACCGGGAATGTGGTAGATAATGACGCCATCCTGGCGCGACTGTTCATCGGCACCCTGAAAGGGTTGGCTTTTGAGTGGTTTATGAAGCTCCCGGAGGGTTCTATCAAGAACTGGGGGGGATCTAGAGAAGCTGTTCTTGACACGCTTCTTCGAAGATGACTCCGAAGTCACAATGCCCACCCTTTTAGCTACCAAACAGCGGAGAGGGGAGTCCGTCAAATCTTTCGTGGAAAGATTTCGGAACACGGCACTCCGGTGCCCAAGCGGTATGACCCAGGCCACCCTGGTGGAAACATGCCGCCACAACCTCCAAACCTCACTCCTTGCTCAAATAGGAGTTGCTGAAAGCCGCACCTGGAAGCAGTTAGTCCAACAGGGTGAACAGGCTGAGGAGATTGTTGCCCGTGTCAAGGCAGAGGAAGGCAAGCTGCGGCCGGAAAGGTCGACAAGGCGTGCACCGGCACCAGACACCTCCCTCCAGACGAAGCGGAAGGATAATTTGGCGACGGAGACCAAATCTCCCACCAAACCTCAAACAGGCAGGGCAAGTGGCTCTTCAAGCCAGCCACGCCCCAACAAGCAGTATTCCTTCAAGGAGGAACACGTCGATTCGCTCTTCAAGCTACTCAACAAGAGCAATCGACTGAAGCTCCCTGAAATTAGACGCCCGGAGGAAGTCGGCAAGACCGACAATCCCAACTACTGCATGTACCACAGGATGTTGGGACATCCTACCAAAAGCTGCTACGTCTTCAAAGACATCCTTCAGGCTTTGATTGACGCGGAGGTGCTCAAGCTCCGACCAGAGCAGAAGAAGGTCACGGCCAATGTAACGTCGGTTCTCCAGTTCGGGAGACAACCTCCAACGCCTGCGGGGGTAACTCCTATTCCAAGGGGAGAATTAAGAGTGGTCAACACAGACCCTCACCAGCAGCAGGAGAAGGGCTTGGTAGCCGTCCCTACACCTCAGGGGGAAACCATGTGGGTCCACCCTGACCTCGTCGATGAACAACAATGGACTACTGTAACCAACAGGAAGTCCAAAGGCAAGGCAAAAGCTTCGTCCTGCCATGTGGTATGTGCTTCCTCCCGAGAAGCAGAAGATGATGTTCCCTCGCTGACTGATTCAGAAGAGGAAACAATAGTCCTGGCCGCAGAGCCCAGCCAACCGATGGCGGGGACCCGTTCAGGACAGGCATACTTGAAGCAGTACGGCGAGACGGCAGCGGCTTCTCCACAACCAGCCGTAGAATCAGCCAAGCCCTCCGCAAAGCCACCTGTGGCGAAGCAGAAGGAGACTCGATTCTCTCGAGCCCTTCCAAAAGGTGCAGCGGAAGGATCCTCGACACCTTACCACTTCGATGTCTTGGCTCAACTAGCCAACATCCCGGCACGCATCACCTTGTATGAACTCCTGAGGCTATCAAAGTCAACCAGAGAGGCTCTGCAAGAAGCTCTAGCAAATGCTGAGGCCTTCGTGACCCAGGTGCCGAAGGAGGAAGATGTAGAGGATTGCCTCCACACTTCCCAGAATGCCCCCTGCATCACCTTCACGGCAGATGATATGCAGGTGAAAGGGAAACATGATCGACCCCTGTACTTCACAGGTTACATCGGATCATCTGAGGTGAACCGCATTCAGGTAGATCCAGGGTCCGCATTGAGCATTATGCCCCGCCGAGTCATGCAACACCTCGGCATCCCTACTCACCGTCTGAGCCCTACACAGACGACCATCTACGGGTTCAATGCCAACGGCACCCGTCCGATGGGGAAGATCAAGCTCAAGTGCCAGATTGGGAGCCTCAAGTCGGAGGTGACGTGTTACGTCATCGATGCTGACACTTCCTACAATCTGCTGCTAGGACGACCATGGATCCACCGCAACTCCATCGTTCCCTCCACTCTTCACCAAGTCATGAAATACATTCACGCAAGTGGGAAGGTGCAAATGTTGGTTGCCGAAAGGTATCCGTTTAAGGGAGTCGAGAATTATTTCACGGATTCCCTTTTATATCAGGATCGGTGGATGAAACCCCGCAACTGGAGGCGCCAGACTCTGGTAATGAGGCTGACACTGAGTCCGAGCAAGAAAAGTGCCTGTGGGAGTTAAAACCACTTGTAAAGAGCACTAATAAGCTTGATGTTGATAATACCACCGACGATGCAGGCGGTTGGTATATTAATGAGAATCTAGACTTTGAATATTTTTCTGCGTGTGCATCCGATTCAATACCGTCGGATACTACTACCGACGTAGACGATGACATCTGGTCGGCAATGGATGCTTTGACATCATTGCATGTACCAGTAAAATCATCTTTCGGGACATACCAGGATAATGGCGATGCGCAGGAATCTATATTCTTGGTTCCGGCAAGACGAAAAGGCCAAAGACCAATACTTTTTGGGCGAATCTCGTCTGAACCAATGCCCCGCGAAGAATCGGAAAGCGAGGAGGAATCCCCTCAGCTCGACCATTATGAATCGAAAGCACTCAGAATGATGAAGCAAATGGGGTACGATATAACCAACAAGCCCGGGTTGAACTTCGGCAATGGAAGGAGGACGCTACTTCGATCCTTTGTACCAAAAGGGAAGGCCCCCGATTATTATCATCGGACGCGCAGGGGGTTGGGCTATGTATCAACTCCGGTCCCATCAGCCTCTGATTCTCAAGAATCGTCGAGCAACGATTGCTCTTCAGACACGTCATCATGGGAGTCAGATGTCAGTGTCGGCAACATCTTCAAAGGGCTTTCAGTAAACATGGTTTCAACAGGCCATCTGGAAGATGAAGTTGAAGAAATGATCCAACCTGATACAGATCCTTGGATCAAGCATTTGAATGCTCTTTGGGATATCGCTTTGAACAGCGTGAGCCACCCACAGATGACAAGGTTGTTCAGATCAACCTAGGAGATGAGACCAACCCAAGCCATCTTCATAAGTGACGGCCTGTCGCCTCCAGAGAAGAAGGATCTAATATCTCTTGTACAAGAGTATATAGATGTCTTCGCCTGGAATTATGAGGACATGCCTGGACTTGATCCTCAAGTGGCTATGCATCGCCTCAACATCAATCCGGACATGAAGCCTGTTAAACAACAGCAGCGACGGTTCCGTCCAGAGATAATGGAGGCAATTCAATCAGAAGTCAGAAAGCTCATCGATTCTGGCTTCATCCGGGAAGAACAACATCCCGACTGGGTAGCCAACATCGTCCCCGTCGCCAAGAAGAATGGGAAGATCCGGATCTGCATCGACTTCCGTGATCTAAACGAGGCCTGCCCCAAAGACGAATTCCCATTGCCAATCACAGATGTCATGATTGACAATACTTGTGGATTCGAGCGAATGTCCTTTATGGACGGGTTCTCAGGATACAATCAAATCAAGATGTATCCCGATGACGAAAAGCATACCTCCTTCAGGACTCCTCTAGGGGTATATTGCTACACCGTCATGCCCTTCGGACTGAAAAATGCAGGGGCAACATACCAAAGGGCCATGAACGCCATTTTCCATCAGCAAATGCGGAAAACGGTGGAATGCTATGTCGATGACATCGCGGTGAAGAGTCGCACTAAAGGTGATCACATAGCAGACCTGAAGGTGGTCTTCGACATCATGCGGGCTCATCAATTGAAGATGAACCCCACCAAATCCTTCCTGGGGGTAGCCAGTGGCAAATTCCTAGGATTTGTTGTGACTTCCACAGGAATCTATTTGGATCCAGAGAAAGTCCGCGCTATCCAAGAGATGCAACCCCCCAGAAGCCTCAAGGAGCTCAGGGGATTACAAGGACGATTGGCGTACATCCGCAGGTTCATATCAAACCTTTCCGGGAGATGCCAACCCTTCGCCAAGCTGATGAAAAAGGGTGTTTCATTCATTTGGGACGACGCTTGTCAAAAAGCATTTGAGGAGATCAAACACTACCTTACCCAACCACCAGTCCTTGCAGCTCCGGTGTCCGGAAAGCCTTTCCTAGTGTACGTCCGAGCAATGGATCATTCCTGGGAGCTCTACTAGCTCAGAATGATGAACAAGGACGAGAACAGGCAATCTACTATCTGAGTAGAACAATGATCGGAGCCGAACATCGGTACAACCCGATCGAGAAGGAATGTTTGGCACTAGTGTTCGCCATTCAGAAAATGCGACACTATCTGGTAGGCCAAACTATAAATGTCATATCAAAAGTCAACCCTCTGAGGTTACTTATGACAAAGCCTTCTTCACTAAATGGCCGGCTGGGAAAATGGGCCATATTGCTATCACAATATGAGATGCATTTTCTGCCACAAAAGGCTATTAAGGGGCAAGCGGTGGCGGACTTCCTAGCTGAACACCCAGATCCGAGGGCAGCCAAACTCTATGAGGATCTCCCAGACGAGGCCGCCGAAGTCTGCCTGACTCAGACGTTGTTCGAAAGTCAAGTATGGCAACTTTTCTTCGACGGTGCATCAAGGACAAGCCCAAAGGGACACGTAGTGGCGGGGGTAGGAGTAGTACTTGTCTCCCCACAAAATTATGTGATCCCCCGAGCTGTCTCGCTAACGGAGCCTTGTTCCAACAATGTGGCGGAATACAACGCTCTTTTGATTGGGATGCAATTCGCCGATGAGATTGGCGTTAAAAATCTCGAGGCTTACGGTGACTCGAAACTCATCGTCAGCCAAGTTCGCGGAGAGTACGAGGCCAGACATGAAGATCTAGTACCCTACTACAACGCGACAATTCACATGGCCGAAAGGTTTTCAAACTTCTACATCGACCATGTACCGCGCAGGCAAAATGCACATGCGGATGCACTCGCATCCCTCGCTGCTTCCTTAGCTCTTCCAGTTGGAGCAATGGAGAAAGTATTCGTCTATAGCCACGACCTATACTGTCCAAAAATTCCCCTCGGAGACTACCCGGGGTCAGCGGAAGATCGTCGCGGTAAAGAAACACTTAAAGTGTCGACCGCTTCAGGGCTTAAAGACTGGCGATTCCCCTACATTGATTTTGTCTTATACGGCATTCTGCCCGAAGACACCAAGGAGGCAGCTGCCATTCGGAGGAAAGCCCCCAAATTCTACTATAATGCAATTTCGCGAACATTGTATCGTCGATCGCATGACGGGATCCTGCTCCGATGCCTCTCATCAAAAGAAGCCCAAGGAGTATTGAAAGAAGCCCACGATGGTACTTATGGAGCTCATCAACCTGGCCCGAAATTGGCACATCGACTCCAAAGGATGGGTTACTATTGGCCCAAGATGATTGCCGATGCTGTCACTTATGCTAAGAGATGTTACGCCTGCCAAATACATGGCGATTTCATCCATCAAGCACCAGGGTACCTCCACTCAACGACCTCTACTTGGCCGTTTGAAATATGGGGGATGGACGTAGTTGGCCCTATCAGCCCACTATCATCGAAAGGACATCGGTTCATTCTAGCGATAACCGATTACTTCTCAAAGTGGGCCGAAGCTATCCCTTTGAAAGAGGTGAAATCTTCTAACGTGATTAAGTTCGTGAAACATCACGTTATTTACCGCTTCGGTGTGCCTCGGCGTATCATCCATGACAATGGACCCCAGTTCATCAGCCAGGCTTTCCAGAGATTCTGCGCGAAGTTCAGAATCCAGAGTGTGTCCTCAACGGCATACTATCCTGCTGCTAACGGTCTTGCAGAAGCCTTCAACAAGACTATTGGCAAGCTTCTCAAAAAGTTCGTCTCGAAAAGTCAACGAGACTGGGACGACAAGCTGGGTGAATGCTTATGGGCCTACCGCACAACGGTGCGAACCCCAACTAAAGCCACGCCATTTTCCTTGGTATACGGATGCGAAGCCGTCCTTCCATTGGAAATACAAATTCCCTCTCTACGCGTCGCCTTGACAGCGGAAATGACAACTGAGGAGAAGCATCAGCAGCGACTCCAGGAGTTGGAAGCCTTAGACGACAAGCGTTTGCAGGCCCAACAACAAATCGAGCTTTACCAAGCTCGTATCACCAGAGCCTTCAACAAGAAAGTCAAAGCGCGAACTTTCAAGAAAGGCGACCTTGTCTTAGCTGTCCGAAGACCCATGGTCATGACGCACAAGACAAAAGGAAAATTTCAGCCCAAATGGGAGGGACCATTTGTAGTAGAGTCAGTCTACTCAAATGGATCATATCGCCTCATAACTTCAAATGGCGATACACTCATGATGCCGATCAATGGCAAATTCTTGAAGAAGTACTATCCTTAATAGTACCCTTCTTCCGATCAAGTTAAAAGTACACCTCTGATCAAACATCCGACGCCCTCGACGGCTAAGGATAGAGGGAAATGTTGGCCTTTAAGCCCAACATAAGTCCTCGACAACTCACCATGCTGAGGGGAATAGCATGGCTAGCCCAACTCAAACGGTAGTTGGTAAAGGCATGTCAAACCCGTTGACAGCTGAGGATTTGCTAAAAATCCTAAGGGACACGTTCCCATTTGATCCGACGCCCTCGACGGCTAAGGATAGAGGAAAATGTTGGCCTTTAAGCCCAACATAAGTCTTCGACAACTCATCATGCTGAGGGGAATAGCATGGCTAGCCCAACTCAAACGGTAGTTGGTAAAGGCATGTCAAATCCGTTGATAGCTGAGGGTTTGCTAAAAATCCTAAGTGGACTCGAGTCCACTCTTTCCTCCAAAATCCCTTACCAATTCTCATCCATAGAATGGTAGGACCACAAAGTGCAATCATTACTACGTTAACACTATACCTCTGGTAATGAATACCCTTTGTCGGGTATAAACTTTGCTTGTTAACTCTGCATAGAGTAACAAACTCTCAAATTTGCCAAGTTAACACTATACCTCTGGCATTTCAAATTCCACTTGTCAATTCTCATCAATAGAATGACAGGTCCTCAAATTGCTCTTATCACGAGCCAATTCTTGTCAAGTTAACATTACACCTCTGACAAACTACTGTTTAAGTTAACATTACACCTTAAGCAGTACATCGAGTGCCTGTCAAGTTGATATCACACCTCTGATAGTCACCTTTCTTCAGACTTCCGTATCGAAGCTGAAATGGACGATGCCAAGTTAACACTACACTTCTAGCATCCGAGTCATCGCTAAGTTCAACAGTACACCTATGGCCATGACCGTTCCTCGACTTCCTCGTCTAAGTCGAGATGACCAATGCTAAGTTCAACATCACACCTCTAGCATTACCTCACTGTTAAGTTAAACATTACACCTATGACAGTGACATTCTGAGTTAAGTTAATATCACACCTCTGACTCACATCCTTGTCGAGTTAACACCACACTTCTGACAAGACTATCTCCAACCCGTTAAGTTAATATCACACCTCTAACGGTAAAAGCTTTACTAGATTCCTCGCGGGTCTAGTTTCACTTGTTATTCTCTTCAACAGAATAACAGGTCCACCTAAAGGCATTGTTAGGTTAACATTACACCGCTGACAATGTTTTATCAAATTCCCCAGCTGACCTTGAATCAAGTCAATCCTAGACACTTGACAAAAGTTCACCTTCTCTGGGAGTACGCATTCCCCCTGTCACTTTCTTTTATAAAGTGGCGGGTCCACCAAAATCATTCTTTTGCTTCTAAAAAAAAAAAAAACATTCAAGACAACAGAAAGAGGCAAAAAGAAAAGTGTCACTTTTATTCATATCCAAACACATGAAAGTGATACAAAACGCTCTCTTATACAATAAGATTGAGTGTTACAATTAAGGAGTACAAAGAAGTCCCTCTCTCTCTCTCTGAGGCCGTACTCACTCCTTGAAGCCGCATCTGATCCTGAGTGCATGATGTCTGGAGAAGTGCCGAATTGTGGCGACTGTTGGAACCGATTGCACTTTGATGCACGACGCCAACTTCGAAAGCGCCCTAGCTGACTAAGCCAGGAGCAATGGTGTTCTTGAGGTCCGGTGGCAACAGAAGAGCCTGCAACCCTTCGTTCAAGAGTTGATCTTTCCCCAGCAGGCCATCCAAAGGACATGGACTGTCCTTGATGTTACTTCTGGGATGGGAGAGGAAGAGGATCCTCTCCGCCACCGCAACCGCCGGAACCTCCTCGCCGTCATACTTGACCTGACCATCTCTTGCCATCAGGCAAGAGTGGTGCAGGAGATCTGAAGAGACCTTGGCGAGATTTGGGTCCTCGTCAGAGATATAATTTACTCTCTTACAAACGACGAGGACCATAATTTACTCTCTTACAAACGAACATTGAGCAAGCTCGCCGGTTGAAGCACTCTTCCAGGAGACCAGCGAACCTGCAAAGAACAAATAAGAGAATCAGAAAATCTGGAACTTAGTATACTTTAACAAAAGAAAACTAAGTAACAGACGCGGCAGTCATTGAGGACTTCAGACGCGGAAATGATCTGCACAGTCAAACCACCGTGTCAGCAGAAACAGACGCGAGTAAAACTGTGCCACTCCCAGGATTCAAACGCGGTCTCAGTTTGCACCCGCGTCTAATATACTAGACGCGAAAAACTTCAAACGCCGAAAATTGCCATCTCTCTGTTGGGTGAACAGGAGTTGCAAGATTCAGGTCTGAAACGCGCCAAGGCAATAGCCATGAGCAAAGCCAGCTTCAAGAGCCCACGTTCAGAAAAGTTCAAGTCACCAGCACAAATTCCAGAATAGGAATGCACCAGAATTTCATTCAGATGCCTATGCCAAAATACAGGCTATGGACATCATCGGGGTGACATACCAGCAGAAACCTCTGTCCAGAGTTGACCTCTTTTGCATCCAAACGCGGGTGCGCAGGATGACATGAGAGAGGATTCCTTCTGAAGAGACCAAACAGAGGCATGAGAGCTCTGGGTCATCTTCATCCACGGGGTCACCTTCATCCATGAAGACGGTTCTCTGAAAGATAATTCAAGGCGAGACTTCTCTCGGAGCAAAACAAATGAAAACAGTCTAAGTTGGATTGTTGAAGAGGAGAGGGTGCACTCTATTTATAGGCAGTCCCTAATAACTGTCATTAATGGGGCATCAATCGGAACCGTCGCGCACAACTGTCAAAGCCCAATCAAAAACGGACGCGTGGAGCGCTGCTTTGGAAACCGTCGAAATGCGCCGGTTTTCAACCGCCAGCGTCGGTTCTGCATGCAAGAGCATTAACGCCTGAACCCAATAAGAGGCCGACGCGTGGATAACTGTCTTGGAAACAACGGATGACCCGGAACCCCAATCGACGGTGAAGACTTGACGTTCAAAGATCTCCTAAAAATCTTTTTAAGTCATGCTGCATTGAACGCAGATGGGAAAGTCGCTCGAGGCTGCGTATCCCGTGTCTGATCGATCCGCGTCTTTCTTAGCAACCGCGTTTCACTCTGTGATTGACGCTGCGTCTCACTCCATGGACTCACGACCGCGTCTCACTTTATGGATCAATGCTGCGTCTCATCAAGAAGACCGCGTTTCACTCTGTGATTGACGCTGCGTCTCACTCCATGGACTGACGACCGCGTCTCACTTTATGGATCAATGCTGCGTCTCATCAAGAAGACCGCGTATCACTCTGAGATTGACGCTGCGTCTCATCAAAAGGACTTAGTAAATCTAAGTTCCTGTGGACTGACGACCGCGTCTCACTTTATGGATCAATGTCGCGTCTCATTAAGAAGACTCAGAGTCAAGGCCGCGTTTCATTAACAGAACTTAGTCTTACCTAAGTGCCAGTTACCAAGGAGTTGGATTCGCCTACAGCTGAGCAAAGAAGATGGAGCAAAATTTTTCAAACTTTTATTATAAACAGTAAAAGTGGATACAAACACTCTAAACAGAGTGTCCTCTTCTTTACAAAAAAAAGGGGGAAAAGAAAAGAAGGCTAAATATCCTGGTTCGCCAAGGTACGGATTTGTTCCCTAAGGCGGTGAATCTCGTGTTGGCGCGTCCTTTCAGCTTCCATAATAGCCCGGTCCCGCAGCTCCTCTTCGGATAAGAAATTTCTTGCGGCCAGCTGCGTTCGCAGAGATTCCACCTTGGAAGAATGTAGAGACAGACTCTCTTCAGCTCGCGCCCTAGCAGCTTGTTGCTCCTCTAGCTGCTTTTTGATGATAGCAAGCTTTTCCTCATTGAGCGCAAGCACCACTTCTACCTTGGCAATGGTGTCCCGAGCCCTGATGATGACTTGCTCTGTGCTCTGCATGACAAGCTCGGATTCCCTTGAATCGCCAGCTAGTTTCTGACATTCAGCCCGGGAATATTCGAGATTGCGGATCTCTGCAGCGATTTGTGCCTCCGCTTCCTGTCGCTCTCGTTCTTGAGCAGCTAGGAGCCTAGTCAGGGTGGCCTGGGCCTCACTAAAAGAGCCAGCATCTTCCAAAGACTCCAGCTCCTGCAGGTAGTCTCCCAGTTGCTCTACCACCCGTAGACACGCCTTGGCAAGTGAAGGGCCTCCGGTTAATTCGACGTTCACGGCCAGATTTTTAAGAAGCGTCTGGGCAAATTGGAACGAGCTGTTTCCACGTAAGATGAGATCAATACATGATCTCATCGAAGCGAAGAATTGCTGCACCATCTGACGTGCCAGTTCCCCCATGTCTTCACCACCTAGGAAACTTCCCGACCCCTTTCTGTCACAGGATAGGGGATATAAGGCGGATCTTCTCGCACAAGAGTCGTGCTGGCCGTCGAGACAGCAAGAGCTGGACCGGCCGCTGACGCTTCCGGAGGTACTCCCTCTGCAGGAGCCTCCACGACCAATGAGGGAGTAGTAAGCACGACCTCCTCAGAAACCTCCACTGAGACCTGAGCTGTATGGCCTTCTGGAAGGGTGCCAACCATCGGACTCTCCACCTGAACCCCCTCGGTCCTCTCTGCAAGTTATCGCGATGTTAGCCACAATGATAGAAGAGCTAAACATTTAAAGCATCAGAGCTGCCTTACCAGGTTGGAGGTCCGGAGACGTCAAATCCTGTGGAGCGGAAGTCTCCTCGGCTTCAGCAGTAACCTCCTCGCCTGGCAGAGTGAGAGCCTCCTCAGCCTCGTGGTTACTTCCTCTTCTGGCAGAGTGGAAGGCTCCCCAGTTTCAACAGCTGCCCCCTTTGAGGGTATCTCAGCAGCCGAGACCTCAATCCCCTCGGGCCGGGTCAACTCTTTCACCATCTCCTCGATACGCGAGGAGGTTGTAGCCTCAGCATCTTCGGTTGGCCCTGCAGCATAAAAGAAGAATGTTAGAACATCCTCTTCAATATGCAAAGAGAAAATTAGACAGAAGATGGAAAGAATACCTTCAGTAGGGATAATCGCCAGCGATGGTGCAGTCGATGGCTCACCCTCATGTATTTCCTCCTCCGAGATGTGGAAGAATTTGCTCTGATCAGGAAAAGCGGGTTCATCGCCATAGTCGGTCTCGTCTTCGAAGTCGCTTTCCCCCGATAACGAAGAAGACGACAGCGCAACGCGAGGAAGCTTCGCAACAGGAGCCTTACCTCCAATTACCCAGTGGTAGGACTAGGGTCGACTGCCCTAAGACTGGAAATGAAGATGCTAGGAGACCCCGGCTGCTGTGCCTCGTCTCTCCCATCATGAGCAGAAGAAGGCTCGGGTTGAACTGAGAGGCCTGCAATCTCAACATCCCCTCCAGTCATTATGTCAACCTCCAGTGACTCGTCATCTTCGGCGGCGGTGGACTCTTCAACAAGCTCCCCTTCCTCCACGGTCTTACTGCGCGACCTAGGAGCACGGACTAGGGTGGGGAAATCTTCATCTTCCGACGGTTCCTCAACCCTAACAGGGACGTCTTCAGGAGGAGCCTCAACTCCGGCAGAGATGTCTCCGGATTGAGAGACTTCAGCCGTTAAATCCCTCCGAGCCTTCTTTGGGGCAGGCTCAGCGATAGAAGAAGAGCGTCGATGACGCTTGCTCGCCAACTGCTTAGACCTCCTGGCCCGCGGCTCCTCCCCGTGGCTGGTGACTCCGCCCTTGTCGCTGGTGGCTCTGCCCTTGCCGGTCGCGGCTCCGCCCTCACTGCTGGGGGCTCCCTCCTCGATCTTCGCCCGACCTCCTTTTGGGCCTTCAGGTACTGTTCTACGAGTTTCGTCGGTTTACTAGAATCAGTCCTGGCCTCGAGACTTGCATTGATGCTCTCAATGCATGAAGACGCCGGAAAAAAGTCTGGCGTTTGGATGGCTTGGGAGTACCAAGTACAGAAGCTGAAACTCGTACGGCACTTGGGCCCCTCGAGAGGTAGACGGAAAGATACTCCCGTCCCTCCAGCCACACTATAGTACCAGGCTCGAGCACCCTCGAACAGGTTCCCTTCGAAGGCGAGTCTAGCATTGGGGTTCCCGACATAGAGCTGATCATAGCCGAACTGTCGAGCGAAGCGACTCGGCATGTACGGCTCAATGGTACATGACGTCCCTTGCCGGAAAAGCACATATCCGGGCCGGATATTTAGCAACCACCAGAAGGCCCCCGCGGATAACCTCGTGAAGTCATCTGGGCCAACAGAATCAACAAGTAGATCCCCGAAAGATGCATCAGGGATCTGGAGGAGGCAGCGATTGAGCTGGTAGTTTGCAGGGTCTGAAAGGCACTTCCGGACGTAATATATATAAGGATCACGCCATTTTGAACCCTCCAACCGCTGTACGAAAGGGACAGAATTCTCCCTCCAGCGCGCTGCCGTCATCAAAGAAGGGCAATGCATCACGTACCAAGCAATAAGGTACGTGTAAGGCAGCTCGACACGAGGGTTGGGACGCTTCACCGTCGGACTCCCCTCTGAGTCAACATACGGCTTTCCCTCGGAGTCTGCAGTTTTTTGTGGCTCGCAGAAACTCTTAGTGAGCGCCCGCAGCCCGCTCTGAATACCAGCCGCCACGGCCGGGAGAAGGGCTATGGGGTTCCCATGAGCCAGGAGCACCGCCGGGTACACCACGTCAGCAACAATGACTTCATGCGGCAGTGTGGGCACCACACAGCGCTTCAGCCACAGCATCAGAAAGCCCGCCAACAGTGCCCGATCGGAGATAGGGGTCCGGCTTGATGGTGAAAGCTTTCAAAAACCAAGTCAGGGTCGAAACCGTCCTCGTTCGACTCCGTGGTGTAGAAGCTGTTCGGAGCCTGGTCGATCCTGTCTTCGATCTCCCTGTCAGAGCTGGGATCCAATCGGGTTATCGATGGTCTTTGGTGTTGACATTATTGAACAAGTAACTGGCCCAAGACAGTTGCTTGACTCCCTGCGACCGCCATTTGGTTATCTGGCCGCAAATGTGGAAGTGACATAGCACTTCCCAGTAGGTCTCATATATGAGGGGAAACTCCTCCTTCACATAGCGAAGCTCCACAGCGGTCGGGACATATTCCTCATAGGGAATATCCCCTGTCGACAGCCCCGAGACCTCGTGCAGCTCGTGCAGAGCAAGGCCCATCTCTCCGACCGGAGTGAAGAACGTCCCCGTCGAAGGATTATAACGCTCTAGAATCCCGAAGAAGTTCTGAGAGCTTTGAGGGATCCCCACTGCACGGCCCTGACTGCCGAGTACAGTCCCACGCGCTTTAGCAGGCCCCCGAGCTCGGTAAGGACAAAGCCGACCATCCTGCCCCACCAATAGTTCTCCGTGGAACGGACCCACCCCGGCGCACGGAACCCAACCGGGTAGTCACCCTCTGCCTCCATGAAGGCGTTGAGGAAGGTAGTGCCAAGTTGTGGTATCTCTCCAGCTGGAACCTCAGTCCTGCGCGACCCAGGGAAAAGGCCGATAACTGACCTGTCATGGCTATCATGACGGTATACTTTGTGGGAGCCCCAAATCACCGAGAGTGACCTCGGGAACATATCGAGCAAGGTCCCATCCATCTTCCGAGGGACGGACATATGCTGGAAGTAGGACAGCGGGAACATCCTCTCCATGTCTGGAAGAAAGAATCTTCCACCCTTTATTTGACGGAGCCATTTGTAAGTTCCGTCATACACGCTATGGCCGCCCTCGTGGATACGATCTCCGAAGAAGAAGGCAGGCTTCTCCAGCTTGATGCCAGCATCTGTTGCGAATGCTGCATCAGTCATAAACACCCGAAGAGTTCTCATGTCAACATTTGAGAGCCTCTCTCTGCGATCCGGTGATTTGTCAGCAGTCACAGGAACAGTCCTTTGCAATACAAAAGTCAAATCCGGTCAGCACCACCTACATGACCAAAGTGGCACTTCTTGGCGAGTGAAGTAGCAGGGCGTGGCGCTGCAAAAAGAAAAGGACACTTAGTTAGATACTTATCAAAAGCATAGAAAAAAAAAATGCTAAGTGTTCATAATCCGAACGCAGAAGAGACACTGGACGCAGGAATTATCAAATCCGCGTCCAGACCTGCGCATTCACGCAGAAGAGACACTGGACGCAGGAGTTATAAAATCCGCGTCCAGACCTGCGCATCCACGCAGAAGAGGCACTGGACGCAGGAATTATCAAATCCGCGTCCAGACCTATGGGATCGGCGTCTCCACAACATTCTCCTTGATGTCACTTCTGGGGTGCGAAAAGAAGGGAGTATCCACCTTAACCTTTCCACTACCATAATCGCCAGAAGTTAAGGAGGGTAACCCCCTTCCTTTCACATCCCCAGACGTCGAAGTACTCGGACTCGGGTGCCAGATTCATCAAAATCAGCAGCTGATGAAACAGAACGCAAGGATCAAATCCGCGTTCTGTAAACTAAGTCCGCGTCTGAACCCTTCACAAATAGAAAATATTCTAAGTGAAGAATCTGAAGCGCAGGACTCAAGCGCGCGAGGGTCCAAACCCGCGCCTCGGTTATCATCCCAAAGACTGCGTCTGGGAATCAAACACGATTTGAAAATCACGTGTTAAGGGTTCTTAAAGTTCTTTGAACTTTCTTTAATGGCGAAACTCCCGCCTAAGAGGCCTTTACCTTGGAGACCTGGGAGAAACGACGTCCTGTGCAGCGGAGGAGCCGCCCCTCTGGGCCTCGGCGACGGTCGCCTTTGAAGACGATGCAGTTGGCTTAGTCTTGGGTGCCATTGATGTTCAGAAATCCGAGCAAGGAGATGAACAAGTTCGAAGATGAACAGAGAAGGAAATTTTTTTTTTTTTTTTTTCAGCGAGTGCGTTCGGAGAAGAAGATGCATCTCTCCAACTGTTGCCTTTTATAGGCACAGGGATTCGCGAAGATACGCGGCGTGTGGCCCGGTAGACGCTGCAGCGAGTCACCGCTTGACGCGTGTAACCAAATCGTTTCTGAACGGAGAAGATCATGCGTCGCAACCCCGCCACGAGTCAGCAATCGACACGTGGAGCAGTTCATTTAATGAACCAGGAAATCCGCGCGCCAAAAGGCGAAATTTCGCCGGTTCCCTAGGCCAGCTGGCGGGCGTAATCATGACATGGCACAGAATTCGCGCCCAAAGAATGCACCTCCTCGATGGACATGCCACGTCAGCCTCTCCATGAATGCATTTGGAAGGTCGCGTCTCTCTAAGAAATTCGCGTCCTTCCAGTCTGGCCAAATATCGCGTCTGCCTTCTGAAGATCAGTCGCGTCTCCATTGCCAAAGGACGCAAATCGCGCCTTTACAGCAGTACCATCTCTGCTTTTGAAAAAGAACCTGCGTTTGGCCTCCTCGCTTCTGCAAAATCAGTTCAACAGTACACTGACGCAAGCAGACGACCAACCACTCTGGCTTAAAGCGCGCCAGTGACAGACTAAAAGCAATCGGGGAGGTTTAGACTGTGCATCTAGACACTCAACATGATCAACTCTGGGGCTTCAAAGAGTTCAACAGTACACTCACGAAGACCAAACTCCAGATAAGATCAAACCTGGAGCATCAATAGTCTAGTCATGAAGGCAAAATCAGCTAGAGTCCAAAGTATTTCGAAATCCGTCCCAGTTAACTGCGGAATGTCGAAAACTTTGGAGGGGGTTCTGTAGGCTGTCTAAAAATCACCAAGACAAGCCACCAAAACACAGAGATCCAAGATCCAGGCGCAAGGCTAAATGTGACAATCAAGACGCGAGAGATAGCCCGCGTCTCAGCATCAAGGTGCGTCGGCCCGAAGCCCGCGTCTCAGCATCAAGGCGCGTCGAGCCCGAAGCCCGCGTCTCAGCATCAAGGCGCGTCGGCCCGAAGCCCGCGTCTCAGCATAAGGCGCGTCGGCTCGAAGCCCGCGTCTCGGTTGCAACTACCCCGATTATGGCGCCATCCACAGCCCATGTAGCGGGGAAGTTGGCCATCATCGTGGAGCACTTTTAGGGGGCACGATCACCCCCTAAAACCCTATAAATAGTCTCGTCACTATTGAAGGAGGGTCGACAATTATCGGAGGGCGACGGGCAGAAGAAACGGCAGAAAACAACAAAAGAGGACGACGACGATTATCGGGTAAAAGAGAGATCATCGACAGAGAGAGAGAAAACCCTTCAGCGAGCTTACTGAGTACTAGCCGCTCTTCGCTACCTCCTCTTCTAGAGTTTTGGTAGACGGAGCTGAGTTACTCCCTCTACCGACCGAAGAGAAGATCCCCGACGGTCCGAACAGTCATCCGGTCAATGGAGAACAAGATTCACTCTCCACCGCCACACGAAGAACCCAGCACTAAACAAGGGGGAATTCAAGATTCAATATTCCCCCTCCCTTGTAACCGAAAGATTATGCCGGCTGTAATCTTTTCCATCTGATTCCAGGAAACGTTACACCAGCCAACCTCCCACTCCGTGTCAAACAGTCTACAGTCCAATCACAACGACAAAGAAGTTATGAGCCAGTCTTGATAAGAAGTACAAGACTGAGGATGCCGAAGACCAAGAAGTTCGTCGTAGGACGATTTCTGGAGTACAAATGGTGGACAACAAGACTGTGATCAGTCAGGTGCAAGAGTTCCAACTTATCTTGCATGAGATAGAGGCCGAAGGGATGAATCTACCTGAAACTTTTCAGGTTGCTACTATTGTGAAGAAACTCCACCTGCATGGAGAGACTTCAAGAACTACTTAAAGCACAAGCGCAAGGAGCTGAAGTTGGAAGATCTCATTGTGAGACTTAGAATTGAGGAGGACAAACCGAAAGTCTGAGAAAAGGAGCAGTAAGAACTCCTATGAAGCCAAGGCCAATGTGATCGAATACTCAAAGGGGAAAGCATCTACTTTCAAAGGCTTAAAGCGGAAGAAGACTACCCAAGGGTACAAAGGCAAGTCCAAAAAGGCAAGAACATGCGCTTCAAGGGAACCTGCTACATCTGTAATAAAGAAGGGCATAAGGCGAATGAATGGTCGCAGCGTCTCAAAAAAGAATAAGAAGAACCATCCACAAGGAAAACCTGACCGACCATTCGTCGCCAAGTCTTTCAGCTGTGTATCAGAAGTGAATCTGACGACCAACAATAAGGATGGTGGGTAGACACTGGGGTTACTCGGCACATCTGCTCTGAGAAATTATTATTCTCTGATATCATAAACTAGAGTAAGATGAGCAACTCTTCATAGGAAAACTCAGCCGTCTCCAAGGTTGAGGGAAGAGGAAAGGTCATCCTGAAGTGGACATCTGGAAAAGAGCTTACTCTAAACGATGTACTACATGTTCTAAATATCCACAAGAATCTGATCTCTGGATCAATACTTAGTAAGAAAGGATTTAGAATGTTATTGAATCAGATAAATTTGTACTTACTAAGGGTGGGATGTATGTGGGAAAGGTTATCTTGTTGATGGACTTTTTAAGCCAATGTTGCATTGGTGGACAAAAAGTCTCTGTATTTATACCCAAAGCTTATAAATAAAGAAAAATCTTCTGTTTATTTGATTGAGTCTCCTACTTTATGGCATGCTAGATTAGGGCATGTAAATTATAAGTCATTAAAAAACTTGTCTAATCTAGAATATATTCCTAAACTCAACTTGGAAAAGAAATTCGCAAGTGTGAGATTTGTGTTGAGGCCAAGTTAGCAAAAAATTCATTTCACTCAATTGATCGAAATACAGAACCTTTAGGGGTTAATTCATAACGATCTGTGTGACTTGAAGTTTATGCCAAACTAGAGGCGGGGAAAAAGTATTTTATTACTTTTATTGATGACTGTACAAGATACTGTTATGTGTATCTTTTAAACAGTAAGTATGAGGCAATGAATATGTTTATAACATATAAAGCCAAAATTGAGAATCAACTCAACAAGAATATCAAGATTCTAAAATCGATAGAGGTGGAGAATATGAATAAAATGATTTTAGTGAGTTATGTGCTACATTGGTATAATCTATCAAACAACAGCACCATATACTCCTCAGCAAAATGGAATTGCTGAACGGAAGAACAGAACTTTGAAGGAAATGGTCAATTCCATGCACGTAAGTTCTGAGCTCCGCAGAACTTGTGGGGAGAAGCTTGTTTAATGCAAATTATATTCTGAATAGAGTACACACAAGAAATTTGGTCTTATACCATTTGAGTTATGGCATGGAGGACACCTTCCTACCAGTACCTCAAAATGTGGGGGTGCTTTGTAAAGGTACTAACATCATTACCTAAAAAGACTAAGTTGGGAGCAAGAACTATGGACTGCATATCATAGGCTATGCCTTGAATAGTAGTGCCTATAGATTTCTGGTTCATAAATCAGAAATATCAGATATTCATGTAAACATGATTATCGAATCTAGAAATGATGTGCTCTTTAAAGACATCTTTCCATACAAACGGGAAAAAGATAAGACTTCTGGGAAAAAACATATGAGATGGCGTTCGGGAACGAAAGCCCGAGGAACCAATTGTTAATGCGAAAATTGAACCAAGAAGAAGTCAGAGATCTAGAATCTCAAAATCTTTTGGTCCAGATTCATAGCATACACTATTGAAGCGAGCCTCAGGAAATTAAGAGGCTATGTCTACCCAGAAGTACAAATATAGAAAGAAGCTATAAATAGCGAAATAGAATCCATACTAAGTAATCATACTTGGGAATTGGCAAACTTGCCTCTTGGCAGTAAACCAATTGGGTGTAAGTAGATTTTCAAAAGAAATTAAAATCTGATGGATCTATCGATAAGTACAGGCTAGATTAGTAGCCAAGGGCTATCGACAAACGGAAGAACTTGACTACTTCGATACTTATTCACCAGTAACAAGAATAACCTCCAGTCGGATGTTGATTGCAATTGCAACATTGCATAACTTAGATATCCATCAAATGGATATCCGACTGCATCTTAGACGGTGAATTAAATGAAGAAAATATATATGGAGCAATCCAAAGGATTTATAGTCAAGGGCAAGAACACAAAGTGTGTAAATTGGTAAAATCCTTATACGGTCTAAAGCAGGCTCCAAAATAATGGCATGAGAAATTTGATAGTGTCATGATCAAAGATGGATTCACTATCAATGAATGCGATAAGTGTGTTTACATAAAATAGTTAAAAATGCATGTATCATTGTTTGTCTTTATGTAGACGACATGTTAATACTTGGGACTAATATTGAAATTATTAAGTCCACTAAGAAAATGTTATCCAACAGTTTGGACATGAAGGATCTGGAGGTTGCTGATGTAATTTAGGAATTAAAATCACCAGAACACCAGATGGAATCGTCTATCTCAATCTCACTATGTGGATAAGATGATAGAAAGATTCAAGGATCATGGGATAAGAGAATACAAATCCTTTTTTCCCACACATTTACCTTCGTAAGAATACAGGAATTAGAGTACGCCAGTGGGAGTATTCTCAGATTATCGAAAGTCTAATGTATTTAATGAATTGCACTGGACCCAGTATTGCTTACACTGTAAGTAAGTTAAGCAGATACACTAGCAATCCTAGTGATGATCATTGGGCTGCTCTACTACGAGTATGGGTAAGTATCACATACAAAGGAATATGCCTTGAGATATGAACAATATTCACATGTACTTGAAGGATACACTGATGCTAATTGGATGCAGATTCTGAGGAATCAAAATCAACTAGTGGATACGTATTTACTCTAGAAGGAGCAGCGGTATCTTAGAAATCTTCCAAACAAATATGTATTTCCCGTTCCACTATGGAATCGAAATCATAGCCTCACATAAGGCCGGAGAAAGAAGTAGAATGACTTCGACAATTTTTGGAAGATATACCATTATGGCAAAAAGCTAGTGCCCACTATATGCATGCACTGCGATATTCAAGCAGCTATATCTAAGGCACAAAATGTCATATACATCGGTAAGTCTAGACATATTCGTCGTAGACATAATACTGTTAAGCAGTTGCTCTCAAATGGAATATTTCTATTTGACTTTGTCTCGTCAAAAGATAATTTAGCGGATCCGCTTACCAAAGGTTTAAGTGGGAGAGCGTATAAATTGCGCATCGAGGGGAATGGGTCTAAAAGCCTAACCTTACAGAGTCAGCTTAATGGAACCTCACTAACGATTGGAGAATCCCACAGACTAAGTTCAAGAGGAAAAACTAGTTATGATTGACTCAGCAAGTAAGACTTAGGAGCTTGACTCCAATCCATTCTAAGGTGCACACAAGTGTTTTCTATAAGTGGATTAATGATAAGTTTAACGCTTTTAATGATGCCTATATCTTGTTACTAAAACAAGTGGAGTAGAGTAGATTAGATTACTCTTAATAGGAAAATCACCTATGTGAAGTATAGAGTGGGTCGGCTCTTTGGGAATTTATGGAGGCTGTTATTCCCTAAAGATACTCTCTGAAACTAAGAATGTCCAGGGCCAAAATGGACACAACTGAGAACCAAAGTTAATTTGAAAAAGTTACTGTGTGAAGCTTGTTGACTTGGCTTACACTAACGGCTAACAGTTCAAGACCTAATTCACTGATTAGCCAGTAAGTCGATAAAACTTTCGCTATGGAAGGTTCAAGACCTAGTTCACCTATCCTGATGCAGTTTCTTTTCTAAAGTACTTTTCACTATAGAGTCAGTCTCTTGTGTGTCAATTCCTTAAATCTCTATTCATTGGGGGATTATTGGGAAATATGAAGAATATATGTGAATCTTTGAGTTAAATTACGGTGAGTGAGATCCGTTGATAGAATCAATTAGATAATGGTTGGAGTGTGTTCTCCTTCCATTAGGGATGAACGTGATATATTCACATGTTCAATTCTGACTTCGAATGAATGAGATATTCAAGTCTAAAGTTTGCCTAATTCAAAGCCAAAGGGGACTAAAAGGTAGCTAAAAGTATTTAGTCTCACATTGGCCATGAGATGAAACTTTGGAGTGTTTTAAATAGAGAAAATTGGGAACAAAGGGTGTGCCCTTTGGGTACTTAGAGTTTTCGCGCGCGATTAGGGGAAAACCATGCCCGCGCCGCGCGCCGGTTGGCGGCCGGCAGCCGGCGCCAGCTCGGGCTCGGACTCCCTACCTGGTTCAGTTCTTTTTGAACCGGGTCTCACGGTATGAGTTACCGCGGATCATACCGCTCCGCCATCCGATCCGAACCCGAACCAATGCAACGGCTGAACAGAAAACCGCCGCGAAAAGTTGGATGGTTTCTGTCTGAAACGAACCGTTGCAACGGTTCAGACCGAACCGTTGCAACCATTCAGTTGGGTTCGGACGAATCTGCCCCTCCCGGAGCGCTATAAATAGCGCTCAATTTCTCTCAAACAAAACACACAGAAAAACATACAGAAGCATACAGGAAAAGGAGATCCTTCCTCTGCATTCTGCAGTGAGACTTCTGCAAATTCAGAAGTGAATTCCAACAGGAAGTGAAATTCTGCAACTCAAATTCCGAAGCGACTTCCAAGAGTTCTAAAAAATTCGTTCTCAAAGAAGGCTCAGAAAATTCAACAGATTCTTTAATAGAATTGTTGTTTGAATCTGTGACTTCCAAAGAAGAATATTCTTTACCTTCTCCTTTCTGTATAGTGGATGCTCCTCCAAAGTAAAGACAAAATATTTCTCTGAAATTTGTCTTGTCCTGCTGGCTTTCCTAATCCTGTGAAGGTACTGGTTAACTACGGTTCGACCGTACGGTGATTTGGTAATGCTATCCAAATACCGTGAAGGAGTGTTGTATCTTGGGAGGACCAGCGTCCAGTAACCCATTAGCCCGTTGCGGGGGACGTAATTGTCTTAAGAAGATTCGTTATAAGCGTACCTCTCAAGTACTGTATAAGTGAATTAATTTTCTTTATAATATAGGTATTACTGATATTCAGTATATTGAGACTGACTTATACCAGTCTAATTGGTGTTTACCTAAGGAAGGTAATTGAAAGGTGGGTCTTTAATTAAGGAACGTTCTATTGAACGGAAAACCTCCCACCTAATATTCACCGATCTGACCAATTAGATCGGTGATATTGATAGTTGTCAAATTGATCCTAGAAAACTAACAATCTGCCACTTCCTTTAATTTGTGGGATCTTGAGCATCTTTAATGGTTACACAAGTGTATAGAAATATTACAATATAGTTCATTTTATCAATCCAAAATAGTAAGTACGTTGGATCTAATTCCATCAATATTAGGATACATATAGAAACTAAGAAATGCTATTTGGCTCCCTTGTTATCCTCCCGTTCTGGGCTCCCGCGCTGATGTGACATGCCACATGGCATGACACATAAGCTCCAATCTCAACCCAAAAATTTAAATTTTCCCCATTTTCAAAATTTGAATTTCCCCCTCGCGCAAAAAATTAAATTCCCTCACAGCCCCAATTAACAAAACGAAGATAGATCCCTCTCTCTCTCTCAGTCTAAATCTCTCTCTCTCTCTAGTGTAGATCTGAGCGCGCCCCTCGCCGTTCATCGCGCGCGCGTCGCCATCTGCCCCTCTCTTTATCCATCACTGTCTGCCCCTGCTCTCTCCTCTCTCTCTCTCTCTCTCTCTCTCTCTCTCTCCTCTCTCCCTCTCTCTTGGCCACCCGTCTCGCGTCGGCCATCGTCGAATGCGCCTGCGCTCTCTCTCTCGGCCGCCCATCGAATGTCGCCTGTCTCTCTGGCCGCCCGTTGACCGTGGCAGGTCTGTAATTGGTTCGTTCTATTGCCGAGTCTCCAAGACTCTGAAGGTTGAGAGCTGCGCATCAAAACAGATTTTTTAATGTATTGTTTAATGTATCATGTATTATTTAATGTATACACCATAGATATTATTTCTGTACAGGAGTTTTCAGATCAATAATTATAAAGTTTTCACACATTTCTGTTTATTTGCTTATGTATCCATGTATCTCAGTTACAATCAGAAGCTTGCAATTATACATTTTTTTGCATTATTCTTCGATGAATAATTGTTTGAGTTCTTGAAGATTGCTAGGGAAACGTGTGTGCTGTCTGACCTTAGCAGGGAAAACATCAAACATATCATATATCAAAGTTGAACTCATCTCTTTGAACTGCAGTAGTAATCATCAACTGGAAAAAGTTGCTAATAAAGTGGATGAAGCCAAATATCAATAGAACAAGAATCAATAGAGCTGATCCTTCAACAGAAAATGAATACAAGTAGTTGAATAGTTGCAAGCATGCAATACAAAATTAGAACATGAATACAAGCAGAATCATCACAAAAACTATTTGCATCCATCCATAATTACATGATACATGACTCTCAAATGAGTCAAAGTTCTATAATATTGAAACATTAGAAAATAATCATTAAACTATGCCTGTGAGATGCTAAAATCATATATATTTTCAGTGTAATTAGGACTGCGACCATGGTAGCAGTCCTCAGAAAAAGACTGCGACCTTGGTAGTAGTCTTCAGAAAAAGACTACGACCTTGGTCGCAGTCCTTAGAAAAGACTGCGACCGTGGTAACAGTTATCATAAAACACTGCGACTTAATCACAGTCCTCATAAAAACTGCGACCATGGTAGCAGTCCTTATAAAAAACTGCGACCATGAT
>JAVJIF010024704.1:0-75295 GCA_038442645.1 Agave tequilana | reverse complement strand
CTGAAAGATCACCTAAAGGGGGGTGAATAGGTGATTATGCTAATCTAGTCAACTCAATGCGAAAATTAAAAAAAACCAAATGCAATACACTCAAGTGCAATCAACAAATGATGCACACACAATCAAGCCAAGCAATAATGAATGCACAATATGAATATTTGCAAGGCACAAAGGAAGAGAGAGATAGAGAGAGTCAATGGATCAAGCGCAAACAACAAGATGTGTTTTCGAGGTTCGAGAACCCAGCTCTACATCCCCGCCTTCGACACACGAAGGATTTCCAATCCACTAGCTAGTCCACCTAGGACTCTCACAAGGAGTACCCAACTCCTCTCTTTACAACAACAACCTCCTCCTTGAGGCAAGCTCCAATCTAACAAACAATCACCTCACAACCCGAGGGATTAGCACAAAGCAAACACAAGGATTACCTTACAACTTGAGGGATACAACCCAAGGCACAAAGCCAAACAAAGATTGGGTTTTTTAACTTGGTGGTCTAAACAACAACCACAAACAATCTCTTTCTCACACACAAAGATCCTATAGAAAAGATAGTAGATTTTTGCTCAAGTGAGAGAAAACCAAGGGATTTGAAACCAGCAACTCAAAGAAAAATCATTGGGAAATAATAGAAATGAAGATAGTGAAGTTCAAACAAAAAACTTTTCCCAAAATCCCTTTTCTTTGGTTTTTCAAACCCTAATAAAAAACACCAAAAAGATTGTTCAATTTGAATCCAAAAACCTCTTTTAATTGCTGTGAAAACACCTGAGAGTAAGGAAAAATTCGCACAAAAAATCTTAGAGAAAAACTCTTACCAAAGGGGTATTTATAGGCAAATCTAGAAACTAGCCGTTGGCAGCAGTTTTTGCCAAAATAACCCTGCTGGTCGACCGGTCTGGTCGACCGCCCAACGGTCAATTTTTGCCCTTGGCAGCTACCGGTCGACTGCCCCGGTCGACCCAAACAAACAGAGAGCTCTGCTCTCTGACCCGGTCGACCCGGACGGTCGATCGTCCCAAGTCTGCCAAACGTGCACAATTCTGTGCACGTCGGCCGACCGACCCGGTCGACCGACTTCACCTAGTCGACTTGGTCTGTTGACGTAGTCGACTGGTGAAGCCCGGAACAGAAAACTGGGTTAGAAACATATTTAAAAATTCTTTTATCATTTCTAAAAATCACCAAAAATAGTTTTATCATTTTGCATTGATATATAAACATGTGGTAAAAAGTTTAGCTCAAATATCAATCAATATGAACTATTTTTGTGTCTTATCATTTTTACCAAAAATCAAAAACTGTATTTTCTAAAACTTGGATTTTGAATAGAAAATACGTTTTGTCCAAAACTCTTCCAAATACAAAAACATGATATTTAAACACTTTGAAGCATGATGCATATGGATAGAAATCCAATATACATGAAACAAATATATATATCATAGTTTTTGTCATTAATTCCAAAATATGTTTTTGTCAAAAATACCAAAACATATAACACATGAATAAGGGAGTCAAAACTAAGTTTGTTTAGGAAATTAAAGCATGCATGTATATAGAACAAATCATATATACATTAAACCATGTAAACTTGTTTTGATCTATCTATTCATGAAAACCAAGATCGGTTAAACCTAAAACCGAAAAACCAAAAACCATATTCAAAACATGAAATGTGTGTGTTGTGAACTTGAGCATTATCATACTATTCTAATCTTTACAAATTTGGATCTAAACACAAAACTAAACTATGGTACCGAAGTCTTCTTGTAGAGCGCAATCTCCAAGCCGACTCGATCCAAAACTCCTTGATCCACCGAGCAAGTGCTATATATGATCTTTGACGCTCGGGCTCTTGAATCAACTTGTGAAAGATGTGTGGAAGCTTTCACCAACTAATAACTTGATTAATGATCTGAAACTAAATAACACAAGATTATTAGTACACATAACTACATGAGTTAATCATCATCAAAACTAGAGTGGAAGGCCTTTGGGCCAACAATCTCCCCCTTTTTGATGATGACAAAAACTCATGGAGTTATATATGCATGGATTAAAGTTAAGCTTCAAAGAAGCTCCCCCTTAACTCATGCATAACCAAATAAACATAATGAATATGCAACGAAGGCTCTTAAACATGAACATGAAACATGCATATCTATGCATAAACAATAAAGGGTTCTAGATACCAATGAAATGTTCAAAAACAAAACATGCTCTAGATGCCAATTCCAATGAAATGCTTAAAACAAACATGCTCTAGATACCAATTACACTCTAGAGATACCAATTACAAAACATCCTATTACAAAACATACATTAGATACCAATTAAAATTAAACTAAATTAAACTTAATATATGCAAAACAAAAACATGCATATATAAACCCAATTCTTCTCCCCCTTTTTGTCAATCATCAACAAAGGGTAAAAACCAAAACAAAAACTTCTTTCTTTTTAATACAAGGAATCAATCTTTAATAAGGGGTAAAAGAAAAATCAATATCAATTGAAAAGTCTATTAAATATTTCTCCCCCTTTTTGTTCGAAACAATGAATCAATAAAAAAAATAATATTTCCCCCTTTTTTGTCTAAAACAAAAACAAAGTCAATTAGGGGTGACAATCAATTAGGTACCAATTGAAAATATGTCAAAGAGTAGCATCTTGATACCAATTAAAGGAAACAAACAAAACAAGAAAAAATATTGATACCAATTTAAAAGTAATCATTGAAACAAAATTGAAGCTCAAGCTTAGCACAAACAAGATTTTGTGCTTAAAGATATAGGGATATAATAAGCACAAATAAAACCTATATATGTATGAAAAATAGATACCAATAGAAATTGATATTCTAGGAATGAAGCATACATACATACAAACACATATGAGTATACAAGAAATGTCAAGATTGATACCCATTGAAAGAATTCAATGATACCAATTGAAATAACAATAAGATCAAATGTATACTGCATATTACTATACCTCCCAATCATGGTTCAAGTTTTAAATGATTTTCATTATAAGCATACATGAACATGATCTCCCATCCATCCTCCCATAGAAGGTAGGGGTTTTCAAAAATAGATTTGAAAATGTAGTATGTTTGAAAATCTCTACCATAGTGAACAATACAAACTAGTTATAGGAAAAACTTTTAAAACTAGTACGAAATCCTTCAAGCAAGAAATAAAACACAATTGTTTTTCATGAAACACATGTAAATCACATGATCACTAACACTCAAAGTCCATAAAGCTCATTCAAATTCTCATGAAAACAAATCATGAGTAAACTAATAAAGTGAGTGTACAAGTAAAATGTGACACATATCGACATGAAAATATTCAATTAAGCTCATATGAAATTCCTTGAAAACATGAAATTCATCTAAACGATTTAAACTTCAAGGCATATGTATGTCATGTACAAACTAAATATACATACATATCCTAAACACAATGAGTCCACAAGAGTATATGCATGAAGGCACGTGGCTCAAGGATGTATATGTATAATCAATAGTTTGGACAAGATACACATATACATGAAGTTAAATAAATAAACACGAAATCAAGAAAAACTAAATTTTCACCAAATCTAATTTCATTTCAAGGTATATGTATGAATTGTCAACACAATAAGTATACATACATATCCTAAACACAATTGAGTTCATATATATAGATTTGCATGAAAAGCAAATGACTCAAAGGGTATACATGTATATCTTAAGGTTGGCAAAATAAACATATACATGAAATGAAAACTCATACACATAAAACAAATCCAAAAATAGGAATACAAGTTTAAAATGCATGAATCATCAAAACTAGGCTATACTAACACATTTAATGGGTACAAATTAGCATCCAAGCACAAACATATATAAAGATTTATTTGTGTCCACTACATGTGCAAGTATAAATTCTAGTCTTAATGAAAACTAACATCTAAACAAGTAATCAAATCATTGAGCATAAAACGGGAATCATAACTCAACATGATAAACATAATAATCAAAATATGAATTATTTAAAACAAAAGGTCATAGTCAACCATATGATTTGCATGACAAAGACATATGCGTTAAACCTATGATAAACATGATAGCTAAAACATAAAGAGAACACAAAATATGGTCCATACTAAACATGGTTGTCTCAATAACTAATCATGTAAAGCATAAGTTTAATAAACATGGCGAATATCATACTAATCATGAAACAATAAAACAAACAAAAATCATAAACATTATAAACATCCAAAGGTCATAATGCATATGTATGTGCATTAGAACTAGGGCATACGTGTTTGTTTAAACAAGGTGAGAACACTAAATATAGATCCATATAAGACATGGGTGCTCAAGTAACTAAACATGTATAACACTATTCTAATGGGCATGGCATAAGCATAATGAACAATAAACCATGGCATGCTATAAATAGATGAACATGAAAAGCATGCAAATTGATTGAAATTCACAAGGTATATGATGTTAATTGTACAAGAATCAGGTATTTAAGAGATGGTTTAGAGTTTAGAATTCACCTTTGATCTTGTTTACTTCGAATATTTGATTATTATACCTTGTTTCAATCTTTCGTTATAGTGAGTAGCTATATCGAGTCGTACCACGAGGAGAGCAAGCGTAGAAGCTTTCACGATACTAGTGAGACAAGAAACAATACTCTTCTTTGTTAATCACACAAGAGAAAACAATATACAAGAAGTTGTGGATTGGTGGTGGTGCATTGTGAATAAGAAGTGAAATGAAGTGAATGAAGTGTGTTGAAGTAAAGAAAAGAAAAGAATGCTAAAATGAAATGTGTTGATTCTCTTGATTAGAAAGATGCATGGCTAGCATTACTCAACCTCCTTGCTAACATACTACCTCTATTGTTGATTGCAATATTGTCTCATCAAGAATCATAGACAATTGAGAATGGCTTGCTTGTTCAAGTGTGTGGTATTCTTTCTTGAAGACTTAGTGTTCCTTTTGGTTAGTTAGCTAGAAGCCTCTTCTTGAATACTAAGTTCTCTTACTAGGTGTACAATGAGGAAATATAGGATTGGTACTCATTTAGTGCAAAGGTTAGAAGAATCAAACTCTTTTGGACTTCAAAGCTTAACTACAAAGTTAGCTTGAAGTGCTTGAGTTGATCTTGCACTCAAGTGACACAACCAATGGTAATCCATCCTTTTGATCCAATCAAATGCTCTTTATAAGAGATACTCCATTCATCTAGAGATCTTACAAGCAATCACCAAAGGATACAACATACTCCATTAGAATTTACAAGAAACATGAAACAATGCAAGAATTGAAGTATACAATCAACTAGAGCTAGTAGTAGCTAGGTGAGCTTTAGCTAGCCATGCATTCAAGAAATTAGCCTTCCATTACACTAACAAGAAAGCTATAATACTCCATGGAAATCAAAGATCTAAACAACTCAACTAGAATTAAACTAGAACTAGAAATTGAATGCAAGAATTAAAAGCATAAGAAGAGAAAGCATACTCAATTCTAGTAAAAAGAAGATGAGAGCTCCATTGAATCTTTGCTTCAAGGTTGTCACAAGTCTTGATTACAAACTCTCAAAGTGAAGAACTCTCTCTCAATTTAGCTAGAGATCAAGGAGGAAGGAGAAGAGAACTCAAATCCTAAAACAAAAATTACAACCAATCCAAAATTTTCTCTCTCTCTTCACTCCTTCGCGCACGAACCCTGGCCACCTATTTATAGCAATCCATGAGAAGCCTCTAGATCCTTGGCCGTTGCCACAAAATCCGGGGCTCAACGGCCCAGATATTGCCGCGCCCAAGCGGCAAGGCGCGGCCGTTGAGAGTCTGTTAGCTAACAACTTTCTGTTACAGGGTTGTTACAAGTTGGTTAGCCACGTGGTCTTCTGGAATCTTTGTTAGGCGCGCAGATCTCAACTGATTTTGAATTCAAATCTTGGATTCTTTTGATTTAACCCTTTAATTATCACTAATTAAAGTGATTCAAAGGCTTTTTCTCTTTAAGTGGTGGTCCTGCAAAATTAGAGAGAAAAGGGGTAAAAATCACATATTTATATATAAAATGCATGATATGAAGGCGATATAATATGCAAATATGTGTAACAATCACACCCCCATACCTAGCTTTTGCTCGTCCTCGAGCAAAAAATAAGAAAAGAAAAGAAAGAAAAAGAAAATCCTAACTAATTTATTACACCACTTTCGTAGGTGACACGATTGCACTGAGCACGTGCAACAAGCCGTTAAACCTCTAGGTTACCCTAGAGGAGGAGTGTTGTCTCCTGAGGGTTTTCAGTGGATTACACCCACAAAATCCATAAAGAAAGAAGACAAATGTTAGTGATTTGAAAACGCATTTTGAATAAGAGACATGTTTACGAACTATTTTTGCAAAAATATAAGTGATCCTAGGTCATAAGTCCACCTATAATCATTCTTCCTTAAACTTAGTATCCATGCAAGATCTTGTTTTTAATTAAGGTAAGAATTCAAAATTGGATTGAATATTTTATCTTTCATAAAACTTAGATAATATGCACACCGTGCTCAGTGAAAATTTCTGGGATTTCAACTCCAACCATAAAGCCATTTATTTATATATATTTATTTTCTTTTTTTTTTTTTTTTTCTTCCCTTAGTTTAGGCTTTCTAGTTTACCTATGTAACGAGCCTTTAACCGATGACTCCCAAACCAGACGGTCTTAGGGCACCAGATGAGAAAACATCCCTCGGGTTTAAGGTCTCGAGTAAAAAAAAAAAAAAAGCCACAAAACTAAAGGGGATTATTCTTTTATCACCGTTAGGCGTGAACAATCATGCTTCTTGAGGCACAATTATCCAGCTTAATAAGTGAGATCACCGTTAGGCGTGAGTAACCATGCTTCTTGAGGCATAGTTATCCAGCTTAATAAGTGATCTTTTATTTATAATAAATTTTTTTTTTTTTTTTTATATATGGCATTTTTGGTCTTTGTCTACATCCCAAGAAATGTGTAAGTGTAAAGTGCATATTTATCTAAGGTAAAAATTCAAGATAAAATATCTCACCAATTTTACTTACTTAGCCTATAATTTCAAACAAGATCTATTATTTCAACTAGGTTTAAGATGTCATAATTAAGGCTTTCTTAATTCCTAAGATACATCTTAATTTTCTTAAAAATAGATCTAAACTTTGTCTCTTATTTCAAAAAGTTTTTATTTTTATTTATTTATATATATATATATTTTTTTTTTATTATTATATTTTCTAAAAAGAAAAGAGTAAAATCTAAATAGAAAATCTATAAAGAAAAGTAAAATCTAAAAGAAAATAAAACCTAAAAGAAAGTGAAAATCCTAAAAACAAAAGAAACCTAAAAAATAAAAATCCTAGGTTAGTGTCTACCCCCCCATACCTATCTCATGCATTGTCCTCAATGTATGTGAGATAAAAATGATGCATGAAATAGGTAAGGTAAAAAGTCACTCCCTCCTCCGTCTCTGTGGACCAGCAGAAGTGCTTGGTCCAGCAGACTGTGTTCTCCTCAAAGTCGCCTCCATCTCAGCTAATCTAGAAGATTGCTCCTCTACTTTCTTCCGAAGCCGCACTTGTCCCCTAAATATCTTCTTCATGCCCTTCCAAATGGTGGACATGAAGGCTCTTGGTTCTGCTGGTGGGTCCTGTCTCCAGAATTGGGGCTCATCTACCTCCTCTAAACTCTCCTCCGAAGAGGACTCCACAGGAATGTCCTCAGGTTGGGCACGAGGTGACCAGAGTGCATGTAAACAACCAGTGTATGAACTCGTGGGTCTCTCAGCTATAACATACACGCGTTCAAATGAGTTAAATACATCATCCGGTATGAAATTTCTACAGAGACGTGTAATTAACACTGGATGAGAATATTTTGCACCTCGAGGGAGGAATTATCAAGTAGGGAGTTGAAAATAGCCCTATTCAAACAGACTGTGTGTCTATTAGTCATTAAGTCATGAATGATTTGTAACACAGGCCTGTTGAAAGTTGTGGAATGATCAAGTCCAAAAACATTGCGTTGGAGCAAACGTCCAATGCAGTGTACATTTCGAAATGTGGACTGGGCTTTGAGCCCACGGTCCTGCTCAGTGCAGCGGACCCCCATAAGAGGCATGTAATCAACTAGTGGTAAAGGGTCAGTGTAATGGGGATGAATGGGTATATCGGTGGTCTCAGAAAGTAGTGGAATGGTGACAAAGATGTCACCAAATGGCATATGAACCGTGAATTGGTGAGTGTTATGATTAACTGATGCATGGTCCAATAAGTTGTAGAATGTTGTGACCAAATGAGGGCAATAATAGGCATCATTATCAATGTTATCATATACTAGGGAGTACCAATTCCACGCATGAATACGATCTAAAAATATATGCCCAAATCCCCCTTCATCATTCAACAATAGAGAAAAATCCCTCTCTACAAATAGATTTGGTGCCATAATTGCTAAGAACAAAATAATGCAAAGGATTTGAGAAGAGAAATTGCAAACCACCCCCGGAGATCTTGGGGGGAAATCCAACAGAGTAGTTTAGACAGCACAGAAAAGGCCTCTGGAAGAAGAAGATGTCTGGATCTGTGTTCAGCACTGAAAATCAACCAGAATGAAGCTTTCCAGCGCGCCTGAGGTGACAGAATGGCCGCAGATGGGCGGCAGGGCGCGGCAATTTGGAGGAGATGTGGGATCAAATTTTTGGAGGAGGTTGGGTTTGGGAAGAAGATCTCAGATCTGAAATCACTTTCTCTGGTGAGGAAGGATGAAGTGAGGAGGAGATGTTGAAATAGGGTAGGTAAAAAGTGGGATGTACAATTTTACCCCTAGGTCAAAACTTGAATTACCACCCTTGGTCAAAGTATTTTGAAAGATGAAAGGAATCCTAGGGAGGAAAGAGAAACCTAGAGATGTGAAATTCTTTACATGCACAAAAATCCCAAAAAAAATTTATTTTTTATTTTTTATTTTTTATATTATTTACAAAAATGTAAAAGAAAAATATTAACAAGTGGTGGTCCCAAAATGATTTTCATGAAAAATGCATGGGAAAATATACAAATGGAAAGGTCACAAATAAACTGGGTCATAAAGACCCAGTTCGTGAACGTCTTGTGACAATGAATCTGTGGTAAAAAATGGCTTTAAGCGTTGTCCGTTTACAGTGAATATATTGCCATTGGTTGGGTCAAGAATTTTGATTGCTCCGTGAGAGAAGACAGTCTGCACAATAAAAGGTCCTGACCACCTGGTACGCAGTTTACCAGGGAAAAGATGAAGTCGAGAATTATATAACAGAACCTGTTGACCGACAGCAAAAATCTTCCTGTGAATGGCTTTGTCGTGAAACAGCTTGGTCCTGTGCTTTGTGATCCGAGCGTTATCGTATACCTCGTTTCGTAACTCTTCCAGCTCAGATATCTGCAGCTTCCTGAGAACACCGGCTTTATCCAAATCAAGATTCAGTTGCTTTAAAGCCCATAGTGCACGGTGTTCTAACTCAACAGGCAAGTGACATGCTTTCCCAAATATAACTCGGTACGGAGACATACCAAGGACAGTCTTGTAAGCGGTCCTGTATGCCCATAAGGCATCAGTCAGTTTGACGGACCAATCCTTACGATTCTGTCCTACGGTCTTTTCCAAGATGAGTTTTATCTGTCTGTTTGTTACCTCAACTTGCCCATTGGTTTGAGGATGATAAGCCGTGGACAATTTATGAGTAATTGAGTACTTCCGCATCAAGGCTTCAAAAGCCCTATTGCAGAAGTGACTCCCATTGTCGCTCAATATCGCACGGGGGGCTCCGAAGCGTGAAATGATGTAATCTCTTAAAAATTTAATGACAACTTGGTTGTCATTTGTTCGTGTAGGAATCGCTTCAGCCCACTTAGAAACATAATCTACGGCTACCAAGATATATTGGTTACCGTAGGACAGAGGAAAGGGTCCCATAAAATCGATGCCCCAGAGGTCGAAAATTTCGACTTCCAAGATGGGTGTGAGGGGCATCATGTTCTTTTGAGTAATACGACCCGTCATTTGACATCTATCACAAAGCTTGCAAAAGGTAAAGGCATCCTTAAAGAGAGTGGGCCAGTAGAATCCACTCTGGAGCACTTTTTCTGCAGTTTTCCGTGGACCAAAGTGTCCACCGCAAGCTAACTTGTGACAAAATGTCAAGACACTCTGGTGTTCATCCTCTGGAAGGCATCTTCGAATAATTTGGTCAGGACAGTACTTGAATAGATACGGTTCATCCCAAAAGAAAAACCGCATCTGGCTCAGAAAACGATGTTTGTCTTGTCCTGACCAATGGGAAGGAATTTGCCTGGTAGCAAGGTAGTTTACAATATCGGCATACCAGGGCTCTCCACTCATCGCAAGAATGTGCTCATCAGGAAAGTCTTCATTAATCGGTATTTTCTCATGAGGAGCGTTCGGGATTCTTGACAAATGATCCGCAACCACATTCTCAACGCCCTTTTTGTCTTTTATCTCCAAGTCAAACTCTTGCAAAAGAAGGATCCATCGAATTAATCTTGCCTTTGCGTCCTTCTTTTGCATCAAGTACCTCAGGGCGGAGTGGTCAGTAAAAATAATGGTCCTGGACCCTAGCAGATATTGTCGGAACTTCTCTAACGCAAAAACGACTGCCAAAAATTCTTTTTCAGTGGTAGTGTAATTCAACTGGGCATCGTTAAGCGTTCTGCTAGCATAGTATATCACGTGCTGCCTGTTTTCAATACGCTGTCCTAAAACAGCGCCTATCGCAAAGTCAGAGGCATCGCACATAATTTCAAATGGTTTGGTCCAGTCCGGTGCAGATATGATAGGCGCAGAAACAAGTCTATCCTTCAGCTCTTTCCACGACTTTCGACATTCTTCATCAAAGACATAGAGTACGTCTTTTCCTAGGAGATTTGTCAAGGGTCTCGCAATATTGCTAAACCCTTGAATGAACCTCCTATAGAAGCCAGCGTGCCCTAAGAAAGATCTAATGTCTTTTAAACATTGTGGTTCAGTGAGCTTGGTGATAACCTCCACCTTAGACTTGTCTACCTCGATTCCAATGCTTGATATCTTGTGTCCCAATACAATCCCGTGCTTAACCATGAAGTGACACTTTTCCCAATTAAGTGTCAAATTCTTTTCAGTGCATCGTTGTAAAACCAGTTTCAGGTGGTACAAGCACTGCTCAAATGTATCCCCATATATTGAAAAATCATCCATAAAGATTTCCAAAATTTTTCCACCATATCCGAGAACAAGCTCAACATGCAACGTTGAAATGTTGCTGGAGCATTGCAAAGACCGAAGGGCATCCGACGGTATGCAAAAGTTCCAAACGGACAGGTGAAGGTCGTTTTTTCTTGGTCTTCGGGCGCAATTGGAATCTGATTATATCCTGAATATCCATCCAGGAAACAATAATACTCATGCCCCGCCAATCTCTCCAGCATCTGATCGATAAACGGAAGTGGGAAGTGGTCTTTACGTGTGGCACTATTCAATTTCCTATAATCAATACAAACTCGAATCTTCGTTGGAAGACGTGTTTGTATCAATTCTTTGTTCTCATTCTCCACAACAGTAAAGCCAGCTTTCTTCGGCACAGCGTGAACAGGACTAACCCATTGACTATCAGATATAGGATAGATAATCCCATTGTCTAATAGTTTCATTATCTCAGATTTAACAGCTTCTTGCATAATCGGGTTTAGTCGACGCTGTGGGTCTCTTTTCGGCTTAGCATCTTCCGTTAAGTGAATCCTGTGTTGGACAATCGTAGGACTAATTCCCTTAATATCAGCCATGGTCCAACCTATGGCTTCTCTATTCTCCCTTAGCACAGTCAATAGGTCCTCTTCTTGTTGTTTCGTAAGATTGGATGCAATGATGACCGGAAAGGATTCTTTATCATCCAAGTACTTGTACTTGAGATGACCAGGAAGAACCTTAAGCTCGGCAGAAGGGACAGGATCTATAACATGTTGCTCATGGTGCAAGGGAAGAATAGAAGTGGAATTAGTACTCTTTTCAGCATTCGTTCCAACTATCTGATCAAGAGTTAGGTCATCAGCGTCTAACTCGAATTCCTCTTCAGATTCATACTCCATCTCCTCCACATGTTCGCTGGTCAATCCTTCTATCAAGTTGACATCAAAAGAGTCATTCTCCACATCCCTTGGCTGCTTCCCCAGATGAAAGACATTCACCTCCTTCGTCATATCTCCGAACGTCAGCCGCATCGATCCATTTCGGCAGTTAATGATCGCATTCGCTGTGGCTAAGAATGGACGTCCTAAAATGACAGGAGTTTGCGCTCTGTGATTATGTACGGGTTGTGTTTCCAAAACAACAAAATCAACGGGGTAAATGAATTCCCCCACCCGTATTAAGACATCCGTAATTTCCCCTTTGGGAATCTTAACAGAACGATCAGCCAGTTGAATAGTCATTTGGGTTGGACGAAGATTGCCTAACCCAAGCTGTTGGTACACAGAAAAGGGGAGAAGATTGATGCTAGCGCCCAAATCTAGCAAAGCCCTATTCACTGTGGTCTGCCCTATGATACAAGAGATGGTAGGGCTCCCTGGATCCTTGTACTTCACAGGGATTGGACCATTAAGCAATTCACTCAGGTTTGAAGCCAAAAAGACTTTTTTCGGGACATTTGCCTTTCTTTTCTTAGTACACATCTCTTTCAGAAACTTTGCATATGATGGTACTTGCTGAATAGCATCCAAGAGAGGGACATTGATTTGTACTTGGTTAAATATCTCTCTGATCTTCTCCATATGAGCATTATTCTTATGATTCGTAAGCCTATTCGGGAATGGGGCAATAGGCTTATAAGTCTGCTCATCAACTTTCTCTTTTCCTTTTGATTGAGACGTGGAGGGTTGTGAACTTGATGAAGGAATATTTTGCAAAGGTTGAACTGGAACAGAAGTTGATGGATTCGACACAGATTTTGGAACAAATTTTGGAGACTGATTTGAGACCTTGTTGTCTACATGTTTTCCAGACCTAAGGATGTGAATGGCTTGACATTGGCTTTGGCTCGGGCCTAGGTCTTCAACTTCATGTAGAGGAAAATGGGCTCTGGGATTAGGCACAGGTTGGCTAGGCAGCATTCCTTTTTGCCTTTCAGTCAAGGAATTAGCCAACTGTCCTATTTGAATTTGCAGTTTATTCATATCCTGCTGCTGATTGTTCATCATTGCAGCTTGTGTTTTGGACAAGGTTTCAATCATTTTCTCCAATTCGGAAATTTTCTTATCTGAAGGATTGGGTGGTGGATGCTGTTGTTGTTGTTGATACTGGGGTGAAAAATTAGCTTGATATGGCACAGAATTATGGAATGATTGGAATCTGGGTGGACTCTGATATGAATTGAAATTTGGTGGATTCTGATGGTAAGTGGGTGGATGTGCCTGAGCAGGATATTGTTGATGTGGGAATGATTGTCTTGACTGCTCGGGACCAGACTGACTCCAAGAGAAATTAGGATGGTTGCGCCACCCTGGATTGTAGGTCTTAGAATAAGGATTGTATGAAGGTCTGGAATACGCTGCATTCGTACTCTCCTGGAAATTTTGAGAGTAATACACAGGACACTCTTCCAACACATGATTCAGATCATGGCAAAAAGTACAACCCGGGTGAATTATAGGTGCAGAGTTAGCCATATGTGGTGGGCTAACTACTGAAGATGGGTTGACTTGACTAACGACAGAATTTTCCCTTGATTCCAGCAATTCAATCCTCTTCATCAACTGAGTGATCTTAGCTTCAGCAGCTATTGAGGATCCTATAGAATGTAAACCAGATCTGGAAGTTGTAGGTGTGGGTTTCTCAGAGCAGGATTCCCACTGGATAGTTTTCTCCGCTAAAGCCTCAAAAAGGTCCCAGCCCTGGTCTTCATCCTTTTTAAGAAATTCTCCTTGACACATGGTTTCAAGGAGAGTCTTAGTCTGATAGTCCAGCCCATCATAGATAATCTGGCATTGACGCCACTTCTCTATACCATGATGGGGACACAGGGCTACTAAGTCCTTAAAGCGCTCAAAATACTTCCAGAATGGCTCATTGGGCTCTTGTTTGAATTGCATAATATTTTTGCGCATGAGGGCTGTCTTATGGATGGGGTAGAATTTTTTAAGGAAAACCTTAACGAACTCATCCCATGAAGAAATTGAACTGGCAGGAAGACTGTACAGCCACTTCTTCGCAATATCCTTTAGTGCAAATGGGACAAATCTAAGTCTCACAGCATCCTCACTTAACTGGGAAATCCTCATCATGAGGCATACTTCTTCAAACTCTCGTATGAAGATGTAAGCATCCTCAGATTCTAATCCGTGAAATCGTGGTAGAGTGTTTATAAACTGTGGTTTCAACTCAAAATTATTGTCATTCGTGTTTGGGAGGAGAATGCAGGATGGAATGGATGTGCGGATCGGATAGAACTTGTCCTGCAGCGACACGTTATTCGTCATGGTTGTGTTGAGTGGTGTTGTGTGAGGCAGTGTAGAAGTTCTCACAAGCCTAGAAGAAATTGGTTCTCGATACCACTCACGCATGCAAATACACAACCAACGTGCACCTTTCAAACAGTCGGAAAATGAAAAATAACAATCAAGAAAAAAGAAAAACAATCAATCCTAGCTTCTAGGTTTTCTGCCCTAGACGACTCCTAACTGTAGATCGTCCACAGGAGGTTTGGTGCAGACACTGACTATAAGCAAATCGGCCAGGGAAGGGTAAGGTTGGTGGGAGGTTTTCCGTCCGGAGACGTTCCTTAATTAAGTAACCACCGCCCTTCGGGTTTTCGGCCCTCAACCCCTTTCCTAGACACCGATTTTACGGAAGTCAATTTCCAACACTTTTCCCCCTTAGGAAAATCTCCTAAGTGAGTCCGAGTGTCCCTAGGGCTAACGTCTAGCAATTTTTTAATTAGAAGCTTAGGATAGTGAGTACGTGGGGAAAATGGTTTGTGGGCTAAGGAAGGGGTGATAAAATCCCCACCTTATCTTTGTTATGGGATTTGCCCTTAGAGTCAATTAGTGCAAGTGTACGATATCAACAAACAAGGTTCACTCAAAGCGGAATTAAATCAAACAATGAGTGAGTCCTAGTCTATATGCTATGCTTTACGTACCTTGTCCCACGCGCTCTTCAACAGTAAATGTAAAGTAATTGAAAGACACGTGCCTATAATGCAAGATGTCTAACAATTTTTATCAATTAACACAAAATCTTTTACTGTTGATTAGCAGATATCAGGTGAAGAAAACAAGATTTCAGGTATATCAGCAGCTGTATTTTGCAGAGAAGCAAGCCCTGCAGAAAACTGGTTAGTAGTCAACTCTTTCTTGCCGCGCCCGTGCGGCAGAACGCGGCAAGTCAGAGGGATCCTGGTCTCTGCTTTCGAGAGCAGAGGCCCAGGTCCGCTTATATGATTCTGCTGTGCAAAGTTTTCTGAATCTTCAACCTGTACCTGCAACAGAGAAGATATATTGTTTAGTTTCTCACTTGTAAAAATACCGTTGCTCTCCCCGGCAACGGCGCCAAAAATTGATTGAAATTCACAAGGTATATGATGTTAATTGTACAAGAATCAGGTATTTAAGAGATGGTTTAGAGTTTAGAATTCACCTTTGATCTTGTTTACTTCGAATATTTGATTATTATACCTTGTTTCAATCTTTCGTTATAGTGAGTAGCTATATCGAGTCGTACCACGAGGAGAGCAAGCGTAGAAGCTTTCACGATACTAGTGAGACAAGAAACAATACTCTTCTTTGTTAATCACACAAGAGAAAACAATATACAAGAAGTTGTGGATTGGTGGTGGTGCATTGTGAATAAGAAGTGAAATGAAGTGAATGAAGTGTGTTGAAGTAAAGAAAAGAAAAGAATGCTAAAATGAAATGTGTTGATTCTCTTGATTAGAAAGATGCATGGCTAGCATTACTCAACCTCCTTGCTAACATACTACCTCTATTGTTGATTGCAATATTGTCTCATCAAGAATCATAGACAATTGAGAATGGCTTGCTTGTTCAAGTGTGTGGTATTCTTTCTTGAAGACTTAGTGTTCCTTTTGGTTAGTTAGCTAGAAGCCTCTTCTTGAATACTAAGTTCTCTTACTAGGTGTACAATGAGGAAATATAGGATTGGTACTCATTTAGTGCAAAGGTTAGAAGAATCAAACTCTTTTGGACTTCAAAGCTTAACTACAAAGTTAGCTTGAAGTGCTTGAGTTGATCTTGCTACTCAAGTGACACAACCAATGGTAATCCATCCTTTTGATCCAATCAAATGCTCTTTATAAGAGATACTCCATTCATCTAGAGATCTTACAAGCAATCACCAAAGGATACAACATACTCCATTAGAATTTACAAGAAACATGAAACAATGCAAGAATTGAAGTATACAATCAACTAGAGCTAGTAGTAGCTAGGTGAGCTTTAGCTAGCCATGCATTCAAGAAATTAGCCTTCCATTACACTAACAAGAAAGCTATAATACTCCATGGAAATCAAAGATCTAAACAACTCAACTAGAATTAAACTAGAACTAGAAATTGAATGCAAGAATTAAAAGCATAAGAAGAGAAAGCATACTCAATTCTAGTAAAAAGAAGATGAGAGCTCCATTGAATCTTTGCTTCAAGGTTGTCACAAGTCTTGATTACAAACTCTCAAAGTGAAGAACTCTCTCTCAATTTAGCTAGAGATCAAGGAGGAAGGAGAAGAGAACTCAAATCCTAAAACAAAAATTACAACCAATCCAAAATTTTCTCTCTCTCTTCACTCCTTCGCGCACGAACCCTGGCCACCTATTTATAGCAATCCATGAGAAGCCTCTAGATCCTTGGCCGTTGCCACAAAATCCGGGCTCAACGGCCCAGATATTGCCGCGCCCAAGCGGCAAGGCGCGGCCGTTGAGAGTCTGTTAGCTAACAACTTTCTGTTACAGGGTTGTTACAAGTTGGTTAGCCACGTGGTCTTCTGGAATCTTTGTTAGGCGCGCAGATCTCAACTGATTTTGAATTCAAATCTTGGATTCTTTTGATTTAACCCCTTTAATTATCACTAATTAAAGTGATTCAAAGGCTTTTTCTCTTTAAGTGGTGGTCCTGCAAAATTAGAGAGAAAAGGGGTAAAAATCACATATTTATATATAAAATGCATGATATGAAGGCGATATAATATGCAAATATGTGTAACAATCACAAATAAAAATGGGAGTTAGAGAATGATACCAAAACCGATGAAGGTGCATCTCTAATTCTCCAAACCACGGTGGTCCTCCCACCAAATCTCCTTGAGAGTGAAACATCCAAATGGTTCTCTTTAGGCACGGAACGCATCCACTCCAAGGCACCAACACTCTCACGTTTTGCGAGAGCACCCACCTACATCAAAAAGTATAGAGGTGGTCTTTGGTACCCATTTCTTTGTGGGTCCACGGGGGTTAGTATCCTTTCTAACCCAAACAAGATTAGTTGCTAAATTTTCATGATAGATACGATCATAACAAAATCTAGCAAGATGGCCTTTTCGGCCACAATGTGTACATGTGTATACAAGAGCATACGTGCGATGGTGGTGACCGTGGAAAGCATGTGTATGCCGTGAAGGGTGAGCATGCAAAGATGGACCTTGTTTCTTGCGAACCAAGATTTCCAAACGTGAATGATTCAATGTGCATTGGCTCAAAGTGGAGCCCAAACATTCAACACTTTTCTTCAAAATATTTATATCTTTTTCAATAGTGGAAGATAAAGTGGAGCATGCAATAGGTGTGCTAGAAGAAGAAGAAGCTATACTAGCATGGCACACATGAGAATCAATATCAATTTTCAAACATTCATTTTTCTTTAAAACCAAATCTAATTCTTTTGTAATTGAATCAATTTTGTTTTTCAAAACAAGGTTATCTTTTAAAACAAAATCCAATTTAGAAGATAAAACCTCATTGTTTTTCACAACATCATTGCAATCATTTTTGTTTTTCAAAATTTCAATCTCATCAAGGCAAGGTCTAGTTGAGATCTTAGTGAGTCACGTTCACTAGTGATCTCTTCCTTTTCTTGCAAAACCAATTCAAATTAGAACATAAATCCTTTAATTCATTTTTCAAAACAAGGTTGTCTTCTTTCAAAAGATTGTGTTTTTCCAATAAATTTTCAAGCTTTTGAGCAAGTTCCAAATTTAAAGTTTGAACTTCAAAACAACCATGGCAATAGGAACTAGAGCTATCATCTAATTGAGTGTCCGATTGTACCTCAAGGGAGTTTTTCCCTTGGACCATGAAGCAATGCTCTTCGGACTTTTCTCTCTTAGATCTCCTCATCTTGTTGATAATCCTTGGAAGCTCGGGAGACGTCAATAAGCTCCAAACTGCAAAAGCCGAGTCATAATGATTAAACACCGGTAAAAGATGTTCACTAAGAGATGCTCTAAGTGTTCTAAGTGCTAATGCATTTGCCTTCTTATGCTTGCTACTATTAGGGAATGATTCCATAGTGGAGGCTTGATAAACTTGGTGTCCTAGTCTTTTCAAATGGCTACTCATATTGGCCTTCCAAACATCAAGTCTAATATGGTCAAACATAGGAGGGCTATCCATGAGTGCAAACTAAATGAGTGCAAATGAACAATGCAAATGAAGATTAGCAAACCAAGATCTCACTCCAAGGTGGTTAAACCTAAATATTAGGAGCGCTAGCTCTGATACCAATTGAAAGATCACCTAGAGGGGGGGTGAATAAGTGATTATGCTAATCTAGTCAACTCAATGCGGAAATTAAAAAAAACCAAATGCAATACACTCAAGTGCAATCAACAATGATGCACACACAACCAAGCCAAGCAATAATGAATGCACAATATGAATATTTGTAAGGCACAAAGTAAAGAGAGAGATAGAGAGAGAGTCAATGGATCAACCGCAAACAACAAGATGTGTTTCGTGGTTCGAGCACCCAGCTCTACATCCCCGCCTTCGACACACGAAGGATTTCCAATCCACTAGCTAGTCCACCTAGGACTCTCACAAGGAGTACCCAACTCCTCTCTTTACAACAACAACCTCCTCCTTGAGGCAAGCTCCAATCCAACAAACAATCACCTCACAACCCGAGGGATTAGCACAAAGCAAACACAAGGATCACCTCACAACTTGAGGGATACAACCCAAGGTACAAAGCCAAACAAAGATTGGGTTTTTAACTTGGTGGTCAAAACAACAACCACAAACAATCTCTTTCTCACACACAAAGATCCTATAGAAAAGATAGTAGATTTTTGCTCAAGTGTGGAGAAAACCAAGGGATTTGAAGCCAGCAACTCAAAGAAAATCTTTGGGAAATAATAGAAATGAAGATAGTGAAGTTCAAACAAAAAACTTTTCCCAAAATCCCTTTTCTTTGGTTTTTCAACCCTAATAAAACACCAAAAAGATTGTTCAATTTGAATCCAAAAACCTCTTTTAATTGCTGTGAAAACACCTGAGAGTAAGGAAAAATTCGCACAAAAAATCTTAGAGAAAAACTCTTGCCAAGGGGTATTTATAGGCAAATCCAGAAACTAGCCGTTGGCAGCAGTTTTTGCCAAATAACTCTGCCGGTCGACCGGTCCGGTCGACCGCCCAACGGTCAATTTTTGCCCGTTGGCAGCTACCGGTCGACCGCCCCGGTCAACCCAAACAAACAGAGAGCTCTGCTCTCTGACCCGTCGACCCGGACGGTCGACCGTCCCAAGTCTGCCAAACGTGCACAATTCTGTGCACGTCGGTCGACCGACCCGGTCGACCGACTTCACCTAGTCGACTTGGTCAGTTGACTTAGTCGACTGGTGAAGCCCGGAACAGAAAACTGGTTAGAAACATATTTAAAAATTCTTTTAGCATTTCTAAAAATCACCAAAAATAGTTTTATCATTTTGCATTGATATATAAACATGTGGTAAAAAGTTTAGCTTAAATATCAATCAATATGAACTATTTATGTGTCTTATCATTTTTACCAAAACTAAAAACTGTATTTTCTAAAACTTGGATTTTGAATAGAAAATACGTTTTGTCCAAAACTCTTCCAAATACAAAAACATGATATTTAAACACTTTGAAGCATGATGCATATGGATAGAAATCCAATATACATGAAACAAATATATATATATCATAGTTTTTGTCATTAATTCCAAAAATGTTTTGTCAAAAATATCAAAACATATAACACATGAATAAGGGAGTCAAAACTAAGTTTGTCTAGGAAATTAAAGCATGCATGTATATAGAACAAATCATATATACATTAAACCATGTAAACTTGTTTTGATCTATCTATTCATGAAAACCAAGATCGGTTAAACCTAAAACCGAAAAACCAAAAACCAATATTCAAAACATGAAACGTGTGTGTTGTGAACTTGAGCATTATCATACTATTCTAATCTTTACAAATTTGGATCTAAACACAAAACTAAACTATGGTACCGAAGTCTTCTTGTAGAGCGCAATCTCCAAGCCGACTCGATCCCAAAACTCCTTGATCCACCGAGCAAGTGCTATATATGATCTTTGACGCTCGGGCTCTTGAATCAACTTGTGAAAGATGTGTGGAAGCTTTCACCAACTAATAACTTGATTAATAATCTGAAACTAAATAACACAAGATTATTAGTACACATAACTACATGAGTTAATCATCATCAAAACTAGAGTGGAAGGCCTTTGGGCCAACAATACCAAATGCTTCACAGAAGGAGCCCATTTCTTGACGTCTGTTGCCATATTTGGCTTGGAATTTTAACTCTTGACAGGCTTGTAGTGCTTCCTTTTTGACAAATGCGAATAGTTGACCGTATGTTATGGTGCTAAAGTCAATGTTATCGTCTTCTACTCCCATAGCCTTTTTAATACTTGTGAATACTCTTTAGGAGAATAAATTAGGTAGACCAGTAATGAATTTTTCTTTTCAAAATGATTTGGTTGAGTCGGATCGTTTTAATACATGAGTTAGGAACATGTCTTTATACCATCTGAAATCAGAAAGGGTTGGACACCTTAAATTAGTAAGGAATATTTTTGAAGATCCTAATTCTTCTACAGGATTTCCTACAAAATGAGTTGCTATTGTAACAATGAGAAAATTGACGGAGTCATTTTTCTTAGTAATTATTCCTTGATCATCTTCTACTTCTATTTCATGATTTAGAATAGTTTGTTTTTCTTCTAGGGTTAATGAATTATCCCACCAGTATTTTAATTGTCCAGTGAATCCAGTGACTATGTAGACTGCGGCATTTTGTTCTGGTAATCGGTTGATTTTGTAGGCTGTTACAGCCATACCTATTTCTTATAATGTATTGAGTATTTCGTATTCACTCTTTCCGTCTATGTTCCATTCGTAGACAGAAGTGCCGTCATAACTCGATTTGAATATTGCCTTTTCTTCGTATTGAATATCTGGAGGAGTCAGCCTAGGGTAATAATTCCGAGTGTTGCCTTTGCACCAATTATATGAATTTTGATTATTATTTCTGTATGAATTATTTTTCTTGTATTTTGTATTTACTCGATTAATTTCTAAATTTTGGTCTGTTCCTTGAATATTATCTTCTATTTGATTTATTTGTCATACTAATGAGTCATCCGATTCGTCTGTGGTTTCAGATTCTGATTTATCCTTTTGTTTAATAGCGTTAACTTTTGAAGTATTATTAATTTTTTCTAAGGCTTGATTTACTCGTCCTAATAAACTTGTTGGCTGAATTTTTTCTTTAATAGTATTGACCTTTGAAGTACTTGGAGTATTTTTATTAAAAAGCTTGAGTTACTCTTGCTAGTAAATTCATTGGTTGAATCTTTTCTTCGTATTCTACAGATAAACTATTTGGTTGGAAATGTGGTTTTGAATGACTTTGTGGGAACTTAGGATTTGAGTCCTTTTGAGTCCTTTTAATTTCTGTTGTTAGATAATCGATTTGTTGAGTTATGGTATGTAACAATTGATTTGAATAATTATTTTGATGGTATACCTTTTTAATGTCATCAATGTTGACTGGTTCATTATTATTTTTACCTCTTTTAAAAGGTGAAGCAGTGACTTCTCCTTCATTAGTTTGAATTTTGATGGATTGTAATGGTGGATGAATTGAAGTTACAGTATTTCCATCTGTGAGTTGCCATTTCTTATATATACTAGTTTAGACATTAATTTGGGATTGTTCGTATGGGTTTTGAATTCCTTGTTTTTCTAAATAATATTTTAACCAAAATTCAAAAATGAAATCAAACTTATGTTCGTTCATGAAAATGATCCATTCTTTTATTAGTTTTTCTTTGTAAGTCCTATCGAATTTTGAGAACCAATTAAAATATTTGGATTCCCTAAAGTCTCCCATTAATTCGAAACTTCTGTTAATGAATGGTTTCTGACTAGTAATAGCATTAATTTCTCCAGTAAAGTCTGCTCTCATTTGGGATGATGATGGAGATTAACTTTCTTGATTTACTTCTGGAAGAGGTGATTTATGAAATACTTTGATGGGTTGTTGGAAGGAATATTCAGAACATGATTTCCTACTTGGTTCGGCGTACCTATAGGACGTTGAAGGTTTTTCCCTAAATGAATTAAATCTTATTAATACCGTTCCGTCATTTTCTTCTATGATGTCAGAGATTTCTGTTCTTTCTATGTCTCTAGGATTTTGAGGGTTTTCTATTTTGAATTCTTCTGAGATTGTAATCTCATTCCATTTTAATCTTTTGGGGACGAAAGTCTTCGACTGTTCAGCTTCGAGCTGAAGTAGGACAGTTTCCTCTTGAGTGGGTGAACCTATCATTTTGAATCTTGGGTTCATATGAGCACTCATTAATTTAAAGTATATTTTATACATAACCGCTACTTGTTCGGTGAATCTTTCGAACTCATCACCTTGAAAGTGGATGTTTAAGATCAATGAATCTAGGAATAATGGGTCGGTTAAGGATACAGAGTAATTTGGCATACAGTTGAAATAGACTGGTCCGTTACATATATTGGTTTGAATCATGGATAGGATGGATGATTTATATCTCTTGAGTCTTTTATCTCTTAAGGCTGTGTATATAGGAATATCTACACCAGTGTGAACTAGGGGCTTGATAGCAATTTGTATTAATCCAAAATGAATATAACGGAATCCTTTCCTAAGGAACTCTTGTAAGCTAGTTTGGATAGTAGTTGAATAGTTTGAGATTTATTTTGAATATTAAATGTCTCTTCATTAATTTTAATGGCATATGAAGTTTTGAAATCAAATGTACCTATACTGTAAACGTTTTCTATTCTTTCATTTGGAATTCTCCATTCTAAGAAATCTTCTTGAACTATATCTTCTCTACTCTTTACTACTTTTCTGTTTGATCATGAGGACGAACTGGAACCTAGAAACATCTTTCTAACAATATTAGTCATTACTCGTGTGTGACTAACCGGGGGTTGACCTTCTCAATAGACTGGAACACGGGAACACAATGCCTGGAACACCCTATCATCGGGCTTACCAACGGACTCACTTCTTACCAACGCTTACCAACGCCTACTTAGAATTCAACAAATGGTTAATCGACTATATACTGAACTATTGATCGACTGGAACTATGCCTGGAACACAATGCCTGGAACACCCTAGGGCTTAGCAACGGACTCACTTGCTTACCAACGGACATACTAGATTACCAAAGTCTACCAGTTACAGCATGCAATTGCTACGCACTTATGCTGACTAACATGCAAGAAACATGGCTCTGACTCCGAAGATGAATTCCAACAATTCTTGAAATTCCAAAAATTCAAAAAAAATGCAGAAACAGCTCAACAGGTCACGTGCAAGCTCAACAACATCCTCATCATCAGATCCTATTGGAGGACAAGATCCATTTGACATGTAAATATTTCAAAAAGAAAATATTCAAGACAAGATTCCTCACCGACAGCACTCCGGACAAAATATTCAATCAAACAAGACATAAAGAAAAGCAGACAAAAGCAAAAGCAGATTCCAAAGTAGACAAGACTCGCCGACAGGACTCAAAGTTCGACGAGACTCAAAGCTGACCAGATTTCTCGACAAGACTCAAAGCTCTCGACAAGACTCAAAGCTGCCAAGATTCCAAAACAGACAAGACTCCTCACCTCAAAAGTAGCATCCGACAAAGACAAAAGCAAAAGCAAAAGCAGATTCCTCGACAAGACTCAAAGCTGCCAAGATTCCAAAGCAGACGAGACACAAAGCTCTCGCTGACAAGACTCAAAGCTGACAGATTCCAAAGCTCGACAAGACTCCAAAGCTCGACGAGACACAAAGCTCGACGAGACACAAAGCAGATTCCTCTCCAGAAGGCTCGGCCCTCTCCTATAAATTCAAGGCCACTTCGTCCATTCAAAGGCAGAACTTAGAAGCACCAAAGCCAAAATCCTCTTCTATCCTCTTCTATCCTCACTCTTCTTCCACCTTTAAAACCACCCCATTCTTCAAAATCTGTATTCATACTTCTGTATTCAAGGCAAGCTTTGTAAGTTCTCAATACTACTGTAATTCAATTTCCTGTAAATTCAAATTTCTGAAATAAAATTCGATCTTTTTGATTCCATATTTTCATTAAGCATTTCATCTATTCATCGATCAATAGCTCCCACAGCAGGATTGCATTACGCACCTCCAACTCTTTCAAAGAGGAATCAGGAGGCAGAAGTTCAGAACCTCTCACAGGGTATTCGGCTTCTAGTCCTGTTACGAGCGATCGTTCATACTACTGTTCATCTTCTTCATACTGACTCATACTGTTCATCAGCACTGATCTACTATTACACTGTTCACAATTACTATGCATCAGTACTACTGTTCATACATACATTACTATGCTACTGTGTCACTACTCATACACACATACATACCTCCATTTTTAGTTATATTCTATGAACCATATCATCCCAGTTGGTATCAGAGCTATGTTTCTTGCATGTTAGTCAGCATAAGTGCATAGCAATTGCATGCTGTAACTGGTAGACTTTGGTAATCTAGTAAGTCCGTTGGTAAGCAAGTGAGTCCATTGGTAAGCCCTAGGGTGTTCCAGGCATTGTGTTCCAGGCATAGTTCCAGTCGACCAATAGTTCAGTATACAGTCGATTAACCATTTGTTGAATTCTAAGTAGGCGTTGGTAAGCGTTGGTAAGCAAGTGAGTCCGTTGGTAAGCCCGCTGATAGGGTGTTCCAGGCATTGTATTCCCGTGTTCCAGTCTTTTGAGAAGGTCAACCCCCGGTTAGTCACACACGAGTAATGACTAATATTATTAGAAAGATGTTTCTAGGTTCCAGTTCGTCCTCAGGATCAAACAGAAAAGTAGTAAAGAGTAGAGAAGATATAGTTCAAGAAGATTTCTTAGAATGGAGAATTCCAAATGAAAGAATAGAAAACGTTTACAGTATAGGTACATTTGATTTCAAAACTTCATATGCCATTAAAATTCATGAAGAGACATTTAATATTCAAAATAAATCTCAAACTATTCAACTACTATCCAAACTAGCGTTACAAGAGTTCCTTAGGAAAGGATTCCGTTATATTCATTTTGGATTAATACAAATTGCTATCGAGCTCCTAGTCCACACTGGTGTATATATTTCTGTATGCACAGCCTTAAGAGATAAAAGACTCAAGAGATATAAATCATCCATCCTATCCATGATTCAGACCAATATATGTAACGGACCAGTCTATTTCAACTGTATGCCAAATTACTCTGTATCCTTAACCGACCCATTATTCCTAGATTTGTTGATCTTAGACATCCACTTGCAAGGTGATGAGTTCGAAAGATTCACCGAACAAGTAGCGGTTATGTATAAAATATACTTTGAAATAATGAGTTCTTATATGAACCCAAAATTCAAAATGATAGGTTCACCCACTCAAGAGGAAACTGTCCTACTTCAGATCGAAGCTGAACAGTCAAAGACTTTCGTCTCCAAAAGATTAAAATGGAATGAGATTACAATCCCAGAAGAATTCAAAATAGAAAACCCTCAAAAACCTAGAGACATAGAAAGAATAGAAATCTCTGACATCATAGAAGAAAACGACGGAACGGTATTAATAAGATTTAATTCATTTAGGGAAAAACCTTCAACTTCCTATTGGTACGCCGAACCAAGTAGGAAATCATGTTCTGAATATTCCTTCCAACAACCCATCAAAGTATTTCATAAATCACCTCTTCCAGAAGTAAATCAAGAAAGTTACTCTCCAACATCATCCCAAATGAGAGCAGACTTTACTGGAGAAATTAATGCTATTACTAGTCAGAAACCATTCATTAACAGAAGTTTCAAATTAATGGGAGACTTTAGGGAATCCAAATATTTTAATTGGTTCTCAAAATTCGATAGGACTTACAAAGAAAAACTAATAAAAGAATGGATCATTTTCATGAACGAACATAAGTTTGATTTCATTTTTGAATTTTGGTTAAAATATTATTTAGAAAAACAAGGAATTCAAAACCCATACGAACAATCCCAAATTAATGTCCAAACTAGTTATATAAGAAATGGCAACTCACAGATGGAAATACTGTAACTTCAATTCATCCACCATTACAATCCATCAAAATTCCAACTAATGAAGGAGAAGTCACTGCTTCACCCTTCAAAAGAGGAAAAAATAATAATGAACCAGTTAACATTGACGACATTAAAAAGGTATATCATCAAAATAATTATTCAAATCAATTGTTACATACCATAACTCAACAAATTGATTATCTATCAACAGAAATTAAAAGAACTCAAAATAACTCAAATCCTAAGTTCCCACAAAGTCATTCAAAACCACTTAGGACTTCGATTGACACGTGTGATAGGCGTAGTATGAGATGTGTCTATTACAGGTGGCAATTGGTGTTCGCTGAAATAATGAACAATAAAAAACTGTATTATGAACTATAATTGGTCGTAATCACCTGACTGTACATATATAAACTATAATAGACATATGATTTTACACATGAACGGATTGTATACCAAACTAGTGACATATGTTAAGTTACACATCTTGACATTAGTGGTTTCTTTTTATCATGATATCAGTTATATATTGTTCATAGCTTTGTTCTTAATATTGATTATTTTGTTATCTTTTATTTCAGTTTAACATGTTGTTATTACTTACACTGTTATTAGGCACGAGCACCTTTCCCTTTACACACACACACACTCATTAGGTCACTTTTGACGACCCTGGATTCGCACGTCCAGGATTTTGGAGATCTTCTTATATTGTTCAAGTGTTCGTTGAGCTTGTACGCTTCACGAGGAACTGGAGTTTCTCTCTTTAGTTCTGGTATTCTTATCTCTATTATCTTCCTTTTATTTTCTGATTCTCGATATATATCAGATTCAGTCTTTATTTTAGTTCTTTATTATCTGATACATGCGTGCATACTATATGTAATATTGCAGTGATCATTGATTTATTATGGTTCAGATTTATAGTTTGTTCAGGTTACTTAGGCTTAGCGTATATACGGGGGCATTTTCCTCACGTATATACGTCGCCAACTCTCATCGCGACTCCGTTTTCACGTATTTTGGGAAGCGGGGTGATTAGTCCCTAAAACTGCGTATTTCATATCAAATCTTCACATTTATTTAATATTAAATTCTTCTAATAATACCTCTTTTGTATGTTTCTAGGTCCATGGCATGAAATGAAGAAGAAGACCCAAAATCACCATTTAATTGGTGATTAAAAATCTATAAAGATAGCCATTAACCTTGGAGGGTGATTTCATCAAAACCAAGGGCCCAAAATCAGAAACCGGGATATGTAGCTGACAGAGAGATAAGCGGGCAACGTACAGCGGGCAGCGCTGCGCGCGCCGCCCTAGTACAGCCACGAAAACATGGCTTTAGCCGCGTTTTCACGACTCTGGTGTGGAGCCGCGTGCCAAGATTTGACGTACAGCTCCGTACCTGTACCCTTGTCCCCAGTTTGCCTATAAATACCCTGGGATTTCTAGAGCATGGAAAGGAGGAGTTTTGAAGTGTTTTTAGTTAGTTTTTAGGGTTTTTCCCTTATTGTAGTTTTGGGTAGTTTAGTATAGTTCCTCTTCTTCTTCCTCTTTTATATTTTCTATTTCTTATAGATCTTGAAATAGGAGAAAGAGTGGTACATGGTTGGAAAGTAAGAGTGCTTGTAATAGAAGGTGAAAAGGTATGAAAGGTTCTCTCTTTATCTCTCTCTGTTTTCTTTTCTAACTCCTTTTATATTTTTACCTAATTTTCTCTCATGGTAACTAACTACTAACCACTAACTTGCTAACTTCTTACTTGATAATCCACATGAATCTAATAGCCTCTACTTGGCCTTGCTCTTGCAAGAGCCACTGATGGCTCATAATGATAGATTCTAACACTCTAACATCCTAATTCTCTAACAAGCTAACATTACTTTATTCCATACTTGCTCTTATTTAGTTTTGATGGTTTAAGTGTAGCTTGCATTATTTTATTGAATTTGAATGTGAAAGTTATTGTATGGGTTATGCTTCAAAATGCTCTTGAACCAAGGACTAGATAGACCAAGGATACATGTGAGGCAACTATCACTAAGAGGTTAACATGTTAGTGGAGCCATTAGTAGTTAGTAGCCATAGGTTTTCTTTCTCTTTTTTACTTTGTTTTAGATATATTTTAAAAATCACAAAAATCATTTCTTCTCTGTTTCTCACTTCTTCGTGTTTCATCGTAGTTCTCTTTTCATTTTTCTTTCTTTTCTTTTCATTCTTTCAACACAAAAAACTGTTAACACACACGTGAACATACCAGTAAAGCTTCTATCACTTCTCGTCCTTGTGGATTCGACCCGTTTAGCCTCTATGCTATAATGGAAGTATCGAGGAAGCCAAAGCACGCACTTTTAAATTTTGATTTCAAACATACACTTTTCGTGCACGGGTTTCCCCGGATCAATTTTGGCGTCATTGTCGGGGATGGGAACAGTTTGATTTCACATTTTTGTTAACTTTTCTTCTTTATTTTTTGTGAGCAGGTCAAATTTTTAGCATTGCAAAAGTTCACACTTGCTTTTTTGTGGTTGGGTAAATTGTTGTACATTATTATATTTTGCTTCTTTTTTTTGTTTATATCACCTGTACACTATAATAATTTAAGAACTAATACGGAATTTGGATGCTTTAAAATGGTTTAGACATTTGCATGTAGGCACGTGTCAATTTCAATTTCAATATACTGTATTTTATTCTTGTGTTGTTGTGATCTTGGCGGAGGTGTACATATTGCATTGCATATAGTTAGGAAAAATACGTGGGTGATTTATTCTCTTTGTGTGTTCATTCTTATCTATATTGCACACTTGCACGAACTGAACTTAAGGGCAAACCCAATACAACATAAGGTGGGGAAGTCATTACCCTCCCTTAGCTTAAAAATTACCTCCCCGCTCACACAACCCAAGCCTTAATAAAATTTGGTAGACATTGGCCCCTAGGGACATCTCAGACTCATTTATGAGATTGACCTAAGAGTGAAGTTGTTAGAGTTTGACTCTTTTCAAATCGGTGTCTAAGGTTGGGGATTGAGAGGCGAAACCTCGAAGAATAGTGGTTTGGCATAATTAGGCCCGTTGTTCTAGCACGGATACCTTCCACTAATCTGCCCCTACTTGGCCAATTAAATTGTGGTCAAATTTCTACAAGGTACCCCCCGTGGATAGTCTAACCAGTTAGGAGTTCTAGGCCTAAGTCAACCCTAGCATAGGCTTGTTTTCTTCTTTTTCTTTGTTTGTTTGTTTGTTTGTTTTTTCTTTTTTATAAATTGTAATATGGATTTCAACAATAACAATTTTTTCAATCCTAATATACATCCATATTTTACCCCAACCTCATTTGACTCGGATAACTTCAATCCGGATATGTACAACATGAACCAATCATATAGGCCGAATTGGGATTATTCGACTCCATATGACCCATACCTCTAATCTTATGACCACAATTTTTAAATAATTTCAACTCTTCATAGAGTCAATGGGGATTCACCACCCCCGAGTCAAATTTTCAACCACCCTGTCCACAATTTTCACTATATTCAATCCCCTATTTTGATTCATATACTCCTTTTCCTGTTCCGCTAACCGAAGAAAATCCAATTTGAAAAGGAGTATGGAAGCCATGCTTGAGTCCCAACAACAAATTCAAAATTTGCTTAATTCACAATCCTTCCCATATCAAATTCCATATACTCCTTTTCTAGAATATCCAATTGAAGAAAAATCTGAGCTAGAAAAGCGTTTGGAAGTCTGTTGTGAAATGGTGCAACAAATTCAAAATATGTTGGACTCATCATCTCAATCAAATTTTCAAGAGTCCTACTATCTTTTCCAGTCTTACTGAATCAAAATGAACAACCATCAATACTGGACTTGAATATGGAACCCTTGCGTGAGTTCGAGCAGCAATCGCAAAATTTGATGGACTCACAATTTCACCACAATTTCCAAAATCAACTTCCATACTCATCTTTTCAAGAAGAACCAATTGCAAAAAGTATGTGAGACATGATTCAGACTCAAAATTTTGTTACCCGGCCTATCAGTAGGTTAGACTCAATAATGAGCGATTTGATCAATGAGATCGAAGAAAGTCTTTCTTGTCAACCTTTGACCAACCCTTATATCCCTAACTCTACTGATTGGACCCAAGAATCATTCTATTTTGGAAATCAAGATTCAATATCAGCAAACCCATTGAAACTTGACCAAACTCCAATGTTTGAAAATCACATTAATATTTTGACAAGTTATCCTTTTCCTGAAATTGAACTTGAGCTTGAAAGTGATCCTGAACCTCAAGTTGATAATTCCATTTCACTTTTTGATTCAATAATAACTCTAGTATCTTTACCAGATTTTTCTCTATTCTGGAGTCAACATTAAATACTGTACTAATACACTGTGAAATTGAATCACCAATATCTTATGATCATACTTCAGTGATGGGGAAGTGTGTGAACATCAATTCATTAGTTTGGACCCCATTTTTGAACCAATTTCGACTCGCACATTTGAATCTTGTCTTGATATGAGTCAAATTCCCAAGTCGATATCAGTTTTTATTCCTGTTCTATTTGAGTCCATATTAATCATCTCTCAAAATCACACTTCATTGTTGGACAAGGATGTTGAAGAAAATGACTTAGTAATTATTTTTGAAAATTTGAAATTAGATGGAGGTAATTTTTTCAATAAGATTATACAATTCTCCAACATTTTGCTGGATCATATTAGAGAGGTCACTGGCGTGTTCCTACAAGATCCACAATTTTTGAATTGGGACGCATTTCGTGGACCAATCAGACCACCACCAGAGCCACCAGCATGAGATAATTTTCCTCCCCTTTCCACTTGTTTCATGTATATAAACATTCACGATGCAATGAGGACAATGCATGAGATAAGTGTGAGGGAGAGTTCACTAACATAGTTAGTTTTAAATTTTCTTTCTTTTTCACTTCTCTTTAGAAAATTTTTAGATTTTTTTTGTATAGAAACTCTTTTCTTTTCTTTTTACATAAGTTTTTGAATTAAGAGAAATAGTTTTGATTTGTTTTTAAGAAAATTAAGATTATCTTAGGAATTAGGAAGACCTAAAATTATGAATTTCTGAACCAAGTCAAAATAATAGATCTTGTTTAAATTTTTAGGATAAGGAAGTAAAATAAGTGTGGGGGTGTGATTAGTCTCTAATTTTGCATAATTTTCATCAAATTCTCATATTTATTTTATGTAAAATTCTGCTAATAAAATCTTTTTTACTTGATCCTAGGTTCATAGTGTGTAAATGAAGAAGAAGACCCTAAATCACCATTTAATGGGTGATTAAAGGCCTACCAAGTAGCCATTGACTTTAGGGAGGAGATTTTGTCAGCCCAGGGCATCAAATCACTAATCCATGAGATCAAGTGGACAGGGGACAGATTAGGCGACGCGCTGCCCGAAGCTAGGCGCGCGCCGCCCTAGCAAGACCACGGAAACGCGGCGCAGGCCGCATTTTCGCGGCCCAATGGGCGCGCGCGCGCGCCCGAGTTTCGGGCCAATGGTCATCCCCCTGGCCCCCTTTCCCCTGGTGCCTATAAATACCCCTCTAGGGCTTTCAGTTGGGAGATATTCAGAGTTAGAGCATTATTATAATCTTATTTTTAGGATTGTAGTTGTTTTAGTTTTAGCCATTAGGGTGAAAGAGAGAGAGTGTAAAGGTTGTATTTGAATGTGATAAGCTAGTACAAGTAACTACTTCTCTTTCTTCTTTTCATTTACCTGTTTTTGCCATTTACTTTTACTTCCTTGTTGTAGTGTGACTTCCTTCCTCTTCACTTATTTTCTTTTGCTTTCTTGCAGTGTAACTCCTTTTCTCTTTATCCCTTTTCTTTGTTGTTTCTTTTACTACCATGTCTAACTAATTCTTCCATAGCATGGCTAACTAACTACTAACCCACTAATCTCTAAAACTTGCTTGATAAATCCAAATGAGTCAATATTATCAACTAAGCCTTGTGCAAACGAGAGCTATGGCATCTTAAGACGAAGGTTCTAACTCTAACTTACCTACAAGTATTACTTTCTTATATTTCTTGCTTAATGGTTTTTAATGATCGATGAGTTGTGTACTTTACTTGTTGTTGTAAGTTAGAGATTTTCCTTTTAACTTTGCCGATACTATTAGTGCACTTGTGTCTTCCCTTATTCTCGCCTTTTATTGGATCTTAATAAGGGAATGTCCAAGTTTTTACCGTGTTAAGCTAAGTTATAGGAAGAACTTTCACTCGATTTTCACGTGAATAGTTCCTATGCATAAGGGTTATGCTTGCCTATGAACCATCGTAAGGCTACATCTTCAACAAGTTAGGGATTAGTGTGAGCAATTAGTAGAAAGTTAGCCATGCGCTTTTACCATCTAGAAAAATCACTTTTACAACCACCAAATCATTTTAAAACAATTTTTGAAACCAACTTGTTTTCATTTTCCAATTCTTTATTTTGAAACAAAGGACTTTCTCTTTTCTTGAACAAAGAAGCCGCATCAAGCTTTCATCGCTCTCCCTCCTTGTGGATACGACCCGTATAGCCACTCGCTACTATGGAAGAATCGCAAAAGCAGTAACATCGACCCACACTCTTTTTACTTATTCTTTTACTTGCTTTTGACCGATCAAATTTTGGTGCCGTTGCCGGGGACGGAACGGCTTTATTGTTCAATACTAAAGATTATTATTTGTTTTTGTGTGTAGGAGAAGTACCAAGGAGCTCACGATCACGAGAAGCAAAAGAAGTGGCCAAGGACGTTGCGCGAGGATTCATTTGCCCTCGGAAAAAATTCGTGTAAAAGCGAGTTTTTCTAATTGAAGTAGTAAAAAACTCGTTTGCAGGGTTGCCGAAAGCCGCTAAAAATTGCTTTCTAAATTTTTTAGTTCCATTGAGTGCTTCACCCTATACATGTGTAATAAACTCAACAGAAATTCACTTGTTGCTTATTTAAATTTGGATTAGACTTTTGCATTTAGGGCACGTGTCTATTTCAATTCATTTCAATTTCTGTTGAAGAGTGCTGGAGAAAAGGTACGTGTGCATTCATATAGAATAGGACCAATATTTTGGAGTGATTTATCGCTTTGAGTGTTACCTTGTCATGAATAAACTGTACACTTACACAATTGACTTTAAGGGCAAAACCCAAATAAACAAGATAAGGTGGGGACTTCATCACCCTTCCTTAGCCCAAAAATCATCTCCAAGTGCACTCACACTTTCCCAAGCCTTAACTAAAAATCAATAGATGTTGGCTCTAGGGACATCTCGGACTCACTAAGAGTTTAACCGAGGTTGAAAATTGCAAGAACTATACTCCTACAAAATCAGTGTCTAAGGAAAGTGGATTGAGAGGCAAAGCCTCGAAAGCTCCGTGGTTTGGCGTAATTAGGCCTGTGGCTCACATCCGGATGCCTCCCCCCGAGCTTTACCCTTTTCTAGCCGATTAGCTTGTAGTCGAGTTCCTGCAACAACCTTCCATAGAGAATCGACAGTTAGGAGTCGTCTAGGTCCAAGTACCTTAGACTAAGGCTTTATGGTTGTTTTTCTTTCTTTTTTGTTTTTTATTCTTTTTCGATTGTTTGTTGTTTTTACGTTGTTTGTGGTGTGCTGCATGCAAGAGTGGGTAAGAGATCCTGTATCTTCCAGATTAACCAGAAAAACTTCTCTACCCTTGCAATCAGAACCTCACTTCAGGATAGATTTTACCCGATCAGAACCTCACTTCCATCTTGCATAAAACTTCCTGAAGTAAACGGAAATAACTTCGAGTTAAAGCCTCAATTCGTCAACACTCTCCCAAAGTTTCATGGTTTAGAATCAGAGGAGGCATACTTCTTTGTTAGGGAATTTGAAGAAGTGTGCCTCATGATGCGTATACCCCAGCTAGGAGACGATGTCGTTAGGTTACGTTTCATTCCCTTTTTCCTAAAGGACCTAGCGAAGAAATGGTTGTACAGTTTGGCGGTAGATTCTGTCATGACGTGGGATGATTTCGTCAAGGCCTTCTTGAAGAAATTCTACCCAATTCACAAAACTGCCCTCATTAGGAAGAATATCATGCAGTTTAGGCAAGAACCGAGCGAACCATTTTGGAGATACTTTGAGCGATTCAAAGATCTCCTAGCTCAGTACTCTCACCATGGTGTGGAGAAATTGCGTTAGTGCTAGATTCTCTACGATGGTTTAGATTATCAGATGAAAATCCTTTTAGAAATCATGTGTCAGGGAGGGTTCTTGCAGAAGGATGAGATCAGGGTTGGGATTTATTTGAGGATTTAGCTGAAAAAACCCTACAATGCGAGCCAGCCTTAGAAAAGCCTAAGAATTCACAATCTATAGCTTCAAGAGGAGGGCTCCTATTTCTAGAATCATCCATAGCTACTGAGGCTAAGATTGCAACCCTAATGAGGAGAATAGAGGTTCTAGAGACAAAAGATCCAGCCAATGTCAATCAAATCAACATACCACAAATTCACAACCCCGGTTGTTCATACTGCCAGGCACCAAACTATGTCTTTGAAGAGTGCCCTGTTTTCCATGCCAGCAAGTGCCACCGAAATACCTGAATGCAGCTTACTCACGGCCGCCTCACAATCCCTACTCACAAACGTACAATCCAGGTTGGAGGAATCACCAAAAGTTCTCCTGGGCCCAGAACAATCCTCCTAGGCCTAATTTCTCCAACAACTTTCACCATCCCAGTCCTCCACCAAATTTCCTCAGTCAAGCTCCATCTTCCTCCTCTCAAAGTTCACCAATGGAAAAGAAATTCAGTAAGTTGGAGGAGAGCATGGAAGCTTTTATGAAGTCCCAAATAATTTTTATGTAAAACCAGGGACAATCGCTGAACAACCATTCACATGTTATATCGAGATTGGAAATGCAGATGAGCCAATTAGCAAGCTCCCTAAGTGAAAGACCAAAGGGTACTTTACCTAGTCAGCCGCTAGTTAACCCAAAAACCTCCAATCAAGCATATGAAATTCAGGATCCATCGATCAGCCAGTGTAATGTTGTTCACACACTTTGATCTGGAAAGAAGGTAGACAACCAGGTCTACCAACAAAAAAATCTAGTCCATCCCAATCCTACTCCAGCCTCCACCTCTGCTAGTTCCTTCCAAACTGCTCCTCACACATCTGACGAGGACAAAGCTGCTGAACAAGTTCATAAGCCTATAGCACCCTTTCCCAATAGCCTTAGGAACAACAATAAGAATATGCACATGGAGAAGATGCTAGAGATGTTCAACCTAGTCAAATTGAATGTGCCGCTTCTTGATGCTATCCAATAAGTCCCAGCTTATGCAAAATTTCTTAAGAATATGTATACTAAGAGAGAAAGATAAATGTACCCAAGAAAGTGTTCTTGGCAACCAATATAGTGAAATTCTGTCTGGTCCCATTCCGGTGAAATACAAGGATCTCGGATATCCCATAATCTCCTGCACCATAGGACAAACCGAAATTAGTAGGGCACTTCTTGACCTGGGAGTAAGTATCAACTTGCTACCTCTCTCAGTATACCAGTAACTTAGGTTGGGCGAGTTAAGCCAACTCGAGTAACCATTCAGCTAGCTGACCGATCTGTGAAGATCCTGAAGGGGAAAATCACAGACGTCCTTATCCGAGTCGGGGATTTCATCTACCCTATTGACTTCATTGTGCTTGAGACCGAACCTTTGTCCAATCTAAGGTCTCAAACTCCAGTCATCTTAGGGCACCCATGCCTTACTACAGCGAATGCCATAATCAACTGTAGGAATGGGTCCATGCGATTGACCTTTGAAGATATGACGAAGGAAGTCAACGTCTTCGATCTTGGAAGACAACCTAGGGAGGTCAATGATCAGACGTTTGAGATCAATTCTATTGAAAACCAGACTAGTGAGCATGAGGAAAGCATAGAGATAGAAATGGAGGCAGAGGATCTGGAGGCTGAGGATTTTAATCTAGACCAGATCGTAAATTCAGCAGCGGATTGGGCGTCAAGCCCAAGTGTACCTCATCATAGGATTGAAAGCACGGTGATTGCCTCCAATGAAGCCACACCTTCCCTAGAGCTAAAAGCCTTACCTGAACACCTCAAGTACGCCTACCTGGGCAGAAAGGACACCTTGCCAGTCATCATAGCATCCCACCTGACTGAGCAACAAGTGGACAGTTTAATGTCTATTCTGAAAAGACATCAGGAAGCCATTGGATGGACGATGAAGGACATCAAAGGAATAAATCTAGCCATAGTGCAACATAGAATGCATATAGTCGATGAAGCAACCCCAGGAGGGACCCACAACGCAGGCTTAACCCACTCATGCAAGAGGTAGTTAAAATGGAAATTTTAAACTATTAGATAATGGGATCATTTATCCTATTTCTGACAGCCAATGGGTTAGCCCTGTTCATGCGGTCCTAAAGAAAGCTGGCTTTACGGTGGTTGAAATGAGCAAAAAAAGTTGGTGCAGACAAGACTGCCCACCAAGGTTCCTGTCTGTATCGACTTTAGAAAGTTGAATACAGCCACCCGTAAAAACCACTTCCCGCTACCCTTCATCGACCAAATGCTTAAGCTTTTGGCTGGACATGAGTACTACTGCTTCCTAGATGGGTACTCCGGATACATCCAAATCCCCATTGCTGCAGAAGACTAGGAAAAGACCACGTTTACCTGCCCGTTCGGAACCTTTGCTTATCGACGCATGCCTTTTGGATTGTGCAATGCTCTCACAACATTCCAACGGTGCATGCTTAGTTTGTTCTCTGACATGGTGAAACGTTTTCTTGAGATTTTCACGGATGACTTCTCCATCTACGGAGATTCATTTGATCAGTGTCTTCATTACTTAGAGTTATTGCTACAAAGATGCAAGGAGAAGAACCTAACTCTAATCTGGGAAAAATGTCACTTCATGGTGAGACAGTGGTTTATCTTAGGCCAAGAGATTTCTAGGAGAGGCATTGAAGTGGACAAGGCTAAAGTAGAAGTGATTGCTAAGCTTCCACCACCATAAAGCATCAAGAATAGTAGATCCTTTCTAAGGCATACTGGGTTCTATTGATGGTTCATTAAAGATTTTAGCAAAATCGCTAGGCCCTTAACCAACCTGCTCGCTAAGGACGTGCCCTTTGATTTTAACGATGAATGTTTCAAGTCATGGGGGAGGCTTAAGCAAGAACTTATTTCTGCGCCTATTATTTCTGCTCCTAATTGGGCCCAACCGTTTGAAATCATATGTGACGCCTCTGATTTTGCTATTGGCGCTGTTCTAGGATAGCGTATCGACAATAGGCAGCACGTGATTTATTACTCGAGTAGGACCTTGAATGACACCCAACAGAATTATACAACAATCGAAAAGGAATTCTTGACCGTTGTCTTTGCGTTAGAAAAGTTCCGGCCATACTTGTTAGGCTCGAAGATGGTGATTTTCACAGATCACTCAGTACTGAAATACCTCATGACCAAGAAGGAAGCTAAGGCCCGATTGATTCGGTGGATCCTTTTGCTTCAAGAATTCGACTTGGAAATTCGGGATAAACGAGGTATAGAAAATGTGGTCGCTAATCATCTATCACGAATTCCGAACGCACCTCTCATACAAGCTCCGATCAACGAGGATTTCCCAGACGAGCACATTCTAGCCATTTTCAAGGAACCCAGGTATGCGGACATCATCAATTACCTGGCCACTGGATAATTACCCGCTGACTAGACAAAGCAAGACTAGTGTTGTTTCTTTGCCCAAGTACGGTACTTCTTCTGGGAAGAACCATATCTTTTTAAGTATTGTCCCGACCAGATTATTCGAAGATGCATACCAGAGGAAAAGCAGAGGAGTGCGCTAAGCTTTTACCATGAACTTGCATGCGGAGGACACTTCGGTCACTGCAAGACTGCAGAGAAAGTTTTACAAAGTGGGTTTTACTGGCCCACTTTGTTCAAAGACTCATACCTTTTTTGCAAGTCATGTGCAAATTGTCAGAAGATCGGGAAAATTTCTAGAAGAGACATGGATGCCCCTGAACCCGATCCTTGAAGTTAAATTTTTTGATGTTTGGGGTATCGACTTCATGGGGCCATTCCCTAATTCCTTCGGTAACCAGTTCATTTTGGTTGATGTAGATTATGTTTCTAAATGGGTAGAAGCTGTGCCAACTAAGACCAATGATAATAAAGTGGTTGTCAAATTTCTCAAAGAGAACATCTTCTCCCGATTTGGCACCCCTATAGCGATAATTAGTGATAATGGATCACATTTCTGCAACAGAGTGTTTGAAGCTCTGATGCGAAAATATTCTATCAATCACAAGTTGTCTACTCCGTATCATCCCCAGACAAATGGGCAGGTCAAAGTCACCAATCGACAGATCAAGCTCATTCTAGAAAAGACTGTCAGACAAACCGAAAGGATTGGTCGGTCAAACTCAATGATGCATTGTGAGCTTACCGCACTGCTTTTAAGACAGTTCGGGGATGTCTCCATATAGAATCGTATTTGAAAAAGCCTGTCATCTGCTAGTTGAATTAGAACACCGTGCCCTGTGGGCCATTAAGCAACTCAATTTTGATCTGACTAAGGCCAGTGAGCTAAGGAAACTGCAGATTTCAGAATTAGAGGAGATACGGAATGAAGCCTACGAGAATGCTCAGTTCACCAAAAGCAGGACTAAACTTTTTCATGACCAGATCATAACCCAAAAAAACTTTGCCCCAGGAGACAAGGTTCTGCTGTACAACTCAAGGCTTCATATTTTCGCGGGGAAGCTGAAGACTCGTTGGTCTGGACCGTTCATGGTGCGCACCGTTTTCCCACACGGTGCTGTGACTATTGTAGACCCTAAGACCAACACGGAATTCAGAGTGAATAGGCAAAGACTAAAGCCCTTTTTGACCACTGAGCCTACATCACAGGCTGATAGTGTGCTGACTCTTTTTGCCCCGTCATACACCTAACCACAGCCATCCACACCACAACTAAAAAATAAAACAAAATAATAATAATAAAACACTTATTGTTTATATGCTTACCCCTTCTTTTTGTTTTGCCATTTCTTTCGCCTATTCGCACTTGGCCGGCCCGAGTCAACGAGGGCGGTAACATCCTTTCTTCACCCTCTTTACTGCATTTGCATTTACATCTAATTCATTGAGGACAATGCATTAGATAGGTGTGGGGGGTGCTAACACTTTCACTGTTTCTTTTTATTATTAAAAAAATCTGAATTTTTATACTCTTTATAAAAATACCAAAAGATTGTAAGAATTAAGGAAACTTATTAATGAATCTTTATTTTTGCCTAAATAAACAAGAAACGTTGGTTTAACTAAGAGTTGGGAGGGATAAGGAAAATAACTCATATCTTTTGTTTAGCCTTAGAAGAATATGCATAACTTACACACACATGCTTGGGATTTAGAGACACAACTCTGAAAAAAAGCTGGATAATTGTGCCTCAAGAAACATAATTACTCACGCCAAAAAAAACTTTTATAATAAATAAATAAATCTTGATTTCGTGGCCTACTCCACTTTCATATTTGATCTTAGGGGTGTTTTTTTCACCTGGTGCCCTAAGACCATCTGGTTTAGGAGTCATCGGTTTGGTATGTGTTACATAAGTGAAGTAGAAAGCCTAATGAAACCGAAAATAATAAATATATATTAATAAAATTAAATGATATTCAAAGTTGAGTGAAAAATCTCAAGCACATCACACTTACACATTATGCATATCTATCTAAAGCAAAATAATGGAATGAGTTAGAAGTACAAGATCCTTTCTAAATTTTAAGAAAATCATAGTTTCTTGTTTTACGAAGGCTAAAGTATAAGGGGACTTATGAGGGTTAAACCTAATTCTTACATCATTTGGTTATTTTTACTTAGATGATTGAAAGTTCTTTTCATGACAGAATTTTTGCTAACAACTAACTACTTTTCTTTACTTACTGAATTTTGTGGGTGCAATCTGCTGAAAACTCTCAAGAGATAACACTCTCCCTCTAGGGAAAACCTAGAGGTTTAAGGCTTGTTGCACATGCTCAGTGCAATCGCGTCACCTGCGAAAGTGGTGTAATAATATTCTTCTTTTTGTTTTGCTCAGGACGAGCAAAAAGATAAGTGTGGGGATGTGATTATTCTCTAATTTTGCATAAATTTTCATCACATTCTATATTTATTTTATGTAAAATTCTGCTAATAAAACCTTACTTGCTTGATCCTAGGTCCATAGTGTGCAAATGAAGAAGAAGACCCTAAATCACCATTTAATGGGTGATTAAAGGCCTACCAAGTAGCCAATGAATTTAGGGAAGAGATTTTGTCAGCCCAGGGCATCAAATCATGAATCCAAGAGATCAAGTGGACAGGGGACAGACTGGGCGACGCGTTGCCCGAAGCCAGGCGCGCACCGCCCTGGCAGGACCACGGAAATGCGGCCGGGCTTCGGGCCAGTGGTCATCCCCCTTACCCCCTTTCCCTGGTGCCTATGAATATCCCTCCAGGGCGTTCAGTTGGGAGATATCAAGAGTTAGAGCATTGTTTTAATCTTGTTTTTAGGATTGTAGTTGTTTTAGTTTCTTTCCTCTTCTAGTTTTAGTTTTAGCCATTAGATGAAAGAGAGAGCGTGTGTAAAGGTTGTATTTGAAGGTGACAAGCTAATACAAGCAACTACTTCTCTTCCTTCTTTCCATTTATTTGTCTTCGCCATTTACTTTTACTTCCTTGTGAAATAACACCTAGAGGGGGGGTGAATAGGTGTTGGCTAATCTTATAGTCACTTAATGCCAAATGATGCGGAATTAAATCTATTATGACCAAATTAAACTTCTTTTAATTAAACACTTATGTATAACACAAGAGTGTTGCCGAATTCCCTTTGCAGGGCTCTGGACAAGCTCCTCTAGATTCCCCTTGAATGGGTTGAGGTGCCGCGTTGGCTCTCTTGGTTGAATACTAGTGTTAATAACAATCCCAAGCAAGTATAGCAATTATGAGCACAAGGGAATATATCAAGCATGTAAATGTAAAGATAATGAAAGTAATGCAAGATATAAATGAGACAAAGAGAGAGAGAGAGAGAGATAGAGTAAGCAATCGCAAACACAAAGGGTTTGTTTCGAGATTCGAGCACACTTGCTCTACATCCCCGCCTTCGACACACGAAGGGTTTCCACTTGCAAGATCCCAATGGATCTCTCCTCGGTGCCGCAACACCTACAATCCCTCGGACTCCCAAGTCCCGTACACACGCAAGCTCCACAAGCTCGCAGGCCGCACCTCAAACCACCAAGAGTTCACAACCGAACTCTAACCACCAACGAGCACACTTGCCCGTCTCCTCAAAGAACAAAGAAAAGATCTTTGGTGATCACAACACTTTGATCACCTTACAAAAACTCTCACTACAACTCTCCTAGAGGATAGATATTACAATGGAAGCTCAAGTGTAGTGTGAGAAAATCAAGGAAAAGAACTATGGTGAAAAACACAAGAAATCACTTTTACACTCTCTTAATAAAAAAAACTCCCTTTTAGATGGGAAGTATTTGCTCTCTATTTTGTGGAGAAAACTTCTGAAATGACTTAGAAAAACTGGCTCAAGAAGTTCCCAAAATCTTGGCTTCAAACAATGACAAAACCCCCTTTTATAGAGGTCAGAAAAATCTGACCGTTGGGGTCTGTCAGAGCAGCCGGTCGACCGGCTGGTCGACCGCCAACGGTCAAGAATCCGACCGTTGGAGCCTCCGGTCGACCGCCCGGTCGACCGAAACAAACAGAGAGCAGAACTCTCTACAGCGGTCGATCGTAACGGTCGACCGGACAACTGTGCTGACAACGTGCACAAGGCTGTGCACGTCCGGTCGACCGTGGGTCGACCGGCCCTTGGTTCGGTCGACCGCTCGGTCGACCGGACCGGCCTGTCAGCCTCTTCCAGGTCAGGAAAACTGGTTTAAAAATTTATTTTAAAATCTTTTAACACTTATAAAAATTCCATAAACTAGATTTAACATTTTATATTGAAAACCAAACTTGTGATAAAAATTTTCAAGACATATATCAACATATTCATATCATTTCAGCGTCTTGCAAATTTTATCAAAAATCAAAACATGTATTTTTCAAACTTGGCTTTCATAACTTCACAAAATATAAAAACAAGATATTTGATTTCATTTAAAGCATAGTGTGTATGGATATGATCCACTACACAATCATAATGTAATATCTATGTTTTTGACATTAAGCTATAAACATGGTTATGGTTGAAAAAGAATATACATGATAGAAATACCAAAAACCAAGGTATATATATTTTGTCAAAAGAAAATCTTTTACTAACTAAAAATTCTTTTCTAAACATAAAAATCTTTTATGAAAGTAATTCTATCTAGAGATCTATTAAGAGTGTGTGTGTGATATAACTTGAGCAATCCACCAACTATCTATCCTTTACATTTTAACTAAAACAAAACAAAATCTTATACCTAGACACAAGTCTTCATCTTCTTGAGGTCTTCACTTGAAGGCTTCTCATCTTCTTGACTTGGTCCAAATGCAATCCACCGAGCTCATCTCTAGATGTGTTCTTGATGCATAGGCTCGTGAATCAACCGGTGCTAGCTTCCAACTTGTCTTTAAATCCTTTGTTGAAGCTCCACACCTACTAAGATCTTGATAATGAATCTGTCACTAATTAACACAAGATCATTAGTAATCATAACTTCATGAGTTGATCATCATCAAAACTAGAGTGATAGGCCTTTGGGCCAACAATCTCCCCCTTTTTGATGATGACAAAACTCATGGAGTTATATATGCATGGATTAAAGTAAAGCTTCAAAGAAGCTCCCCCTTAACTCATGCATAGACATAAATAAATGGTATATGACAATGAAGCTCATGAATATGTATGCAAGTATGGAGATAAAATATATCAAATTCTTTTTCTCCTATTTGCAATTCAAAAAAAATATATGCATAATTAATAAGGAAGACAAATACTTCTCCCCCTTAAGCAATGAAAATATGCATATAACTCAAATACTTCTCCCCCTTTTTGTCACTCATCAACAACGGGTTCAAAGTAAAATCAAATCAAATAAAATTTTTCTCCCCCTTTTTGTCAAAAACAAAAAGATCAAGAAGGGGTAATACAAATCAATCAATAAAGATTTATATGCGATATATATTCATGAAGAGGAAGACGCTAAGTTAGCTTCCCTACACATATGCATTACATGAAGAAGGGATGACAAGCCCTAACTCACATAATACATATTATGTAATGCATAAGAGGAGATGTGAAGCTCCCCCTACACACGTATATCATATAAAGAAGAGTTGTCAAGCTCTTCAATTTATAATATACTCAACATGAATCTATATGTAGAAGAGATGTTAAGCTCTCCTTGCATATAGGCAATACAAATTAAAAATTTTGAACTTTTCTTATGAAAACAAAATTTTGAAATATCTTAAAATACACAATTTTCTTTTAAGGTACCAAATGTAGGACAATCAATTTTGAATTTTGATGCCAATTTTGAAATACAATGCATAAGCTTGAAAATAAATAAGATTTGAAGTAAGCTTAGCATTAACAACTATTGTGCTTTAAAATATAAATCCATTTTAATACAAGCACACAACAATCATATATATGTATGAAAAGAGTATACCAATTTAAGTAGAAACATACATATATGAAAGAACAAAATATGAGTATACACAATAAGAGGTCATATTGATACCAATTGAAAATATCCAATGATACCAATTGAAAATTAAGCTTAAGTGTATATATCATAAAATCTACCACATGAAGAATTCGAACTAGTTAAATGAAGGTGTTTAACAACTAGTACGGAATCCTTCAGTCAAGGAATAAATCAAAATGTTTTTCATGAAACACAAGCAAATCACATGGCACTAAAAACACTCTAATATCCATGAAGTCCATAAAATTTTCAAAAGGTGAGTGCACTAGTGTTATGTGGAACATGATATCATGAAAATGTCAATAAAGCTCAATATTCCTTTAAATCATCAAGTCATGGAAATCATTACAAAAAATTTTTTTAAATAATTATATTTCAAGATATATGTATGTTTTGGCAACACAATAAGTACACATACATATCTCTTAAACACAATTGAGTCCATATAAATATATTTGCATTAAAGGCAAATGACTCAAGAGGTATACATGTATATCTTAAAGTTTGACAAAATACACATATACATGAAATGAAAAGCACATGATCATAAATCAAATCCAAAAGGAGAATATAAGTTTAAAGATGTATGAATCATCAAACTAAGCAATACAAGCACATTTCATGGGTTCAAATAAGCATTCAAGCACAAATATAGATAGATTTATTTGTGGCCCACAAAATGTTCAAGTATAACTCCTAGTGTTGATAAAACTAACATTTATAAACTAATACTCAATACATGAAGCAACAAATAAATTTTGAGAAAAATAGAATCATGTGTAAATCTCAAAAATTATTTGAAGAATAAATAACTAGTATAAATAGTTTTGAAAAACTAGTTAAAGATCCTTCAAAGATATGAAGTCATATGTTTTTCATGAATAATACTAAATACATAAAAGTTCAAGCACTCATAGTCCATAAAGCTCAAAATTATCTATTTTCTTAAAAGTGAGTGTTCAAAGGTTATGTAAGTAGCATTATTATGAAAATAGTCAATTTAGCTCAAAAAGATCATAAATCACATTTTTAACAAATCAATTTAAAAATCATTTTTCATTAAAATAACAATCTTCATGGTATATGTATGATTAATCTAATCCTAACAATACACATACATATCCCAAAATAAAAGAGTCTATTAATGATGTTTGCATGAAGGCAAGAGACTCACGGGTATACATGTATATTTATTAGATTTGAATTAATAATGCATATACATGACGTAAATCACTAAAATTGGCAAAAACGTGTATAAATGAGAATCATCAAAACTAGATCATACATATGCATAAAAGTGGATACAAATGAGCATGAAGTTCAACTATATATATGAGTCAATTGTAGTTCACTATTTGTATATGTATAAATGTAAGTTTGATACATTCTACATCTAAGCATGTAATTACCACATGAAGCACATAAAATCTTAAAACATGAACATGCTATGAATATTATGGATGAACAAGCATGAACAAAAAAAATAGGAGTTTAGAAATTGTTACCAACTTCAAAGCTCCAAATATGGTGGTCTTTCCCACCAAAACTCCTTGATAGCAATGCATCCAAAAGTTTGTCCATCATGTCCATTGCATCCGCTATCAAGGCACCAATCCTCTCACGTTTTGTGAGAGCCCTCACCTACATCAAAATCAAAGGGTGGGGGTTTTGGTACCCATACTTTCTTGGGTCCTTTAGGGTTAGCTTTATTGTAAGGATCCCAAAATCTTTTATACTTAGCAAAATATAAATGAGGTTTCTTATCAAAACAATATTTTGCTAAATGGCCTTTGCGGCCACAATGTGTACATACGTACACCTTAGTATGCTTATGTGTAGGAGTGTGATCATGTTGTGCAACATAAGCAAATGCATGGTTATGATGTGCATGAATGTGTGGAGTTTGTTTCTTTGAAAACATTGACTCCAACCTAGAATGATTAAAAGCACAAGAGTTCAAAGTTGAACTCAAACCATCCATTTTATTTTTCAAAATCTTAATCTCATTAGTTGTGGCATGTAAAGCATGGTGAGATAAAGAATCATTTTTCTTTTTCTTTTGAAAAACATTATCCTTTACTTTTTCAACAAATTTTCTTTTAAAGATTTATTTTCTTGTAAAATACTTTCTTTTTGTTGTTCCACCATAGCAATATCATTTTTCAAAATATTGTTCCCTTCACAAAGATCATTCAATTTTGAAAGCAAGGAAACATTTTCATTTTTCAAATCTTTATTTTCCTTTTCTAAACATGCAAGTTTATTTCTAAAAGAATCATTTTCTACATTCATGCAATCAAATTTGTTTTTTCAACTTTTGTTATCTTTTTCTAAGCATGCAATGTTATCTCTAAATGAGTCATGTTCTTTATGCATGCAAGCAATGTCCTTTTTCAAATTTTTATTTTCCCTTTTAATCATGTCATATTTTTCAAGCAATAGATGACAAAAAGTAGATAGCTCATCATATGACATGTCCTCATCATCGGATTCGGAGTTTACCTCAAGGGGATCATCCCTTGGACCATGTAGCACTTGTTGGAGGTGTCGCTTCCAACGTCCGAATCACTCCCGGCATAGTATAGATCCTTTTCGCCAAGGGAGGTGATGATGTTCCAAGCTACAAAAGCCGAGTCAATGTTAGCAACCCTAAATAAGTAATCATCATTTAGGGTACTCTTCAAAGCATTTAAGGCTTTTGCATTACCCTCAATATACTTGCTATTGTTAATATAAGAATCATTAAATGTAGCAAGATAGACATGAATGCCTAGGGCCTTGAGGAACATAGACATCTTAACCTTCCAAATTTGGATGTTAAGAATGTCAAAGGTGGGTGGTGACATGAAGTCCATGGTGAGGTGTGTGTGTAAAAATATTGTGATTAGCCTAAAATGAGGATCTTTTACTCTAGGTTGTTAGACCCAAATCAGAGTACCAAGCTCTGATACCAATTGAAATAACACCTAGAGGGGGGGTGAATAGGTGTTGGCTAATCTTATGGTCACTTAATGCCAAATGATGCGGAATTAAATCTATTATGACCAAATTAAACTTCTTTTAATTAAACACTTATGTATAACACAAGAGTGTTGCCGAATTTCCTTTGCAGGGCTCTGGACAAGCTCATCTAGATTCCCCTTGAATGGATTGAGGTGCCGCGTTGGCTCTCTTGGTTGAATACTAGTGTTAACAACAATCCCAAGCAAGTATAGCAATTATGAGCACAAGGGAATATATCAAGCATGTAAATGTAAAGATAATGAAAGTAATGCAATATATAAATAAGACAAAGAGAGAGAGAGAGAGAGAGATAGAGTAAGCAATCGCAAACACAAAGGGTTTGTTTCGAGGTTCGAGCACACTTGCTCTACATCCCCGCCTTCGACACACAAAGGGTTTCCACTATGCAAGATCCCAATGGATCTCTCCTCGGTGCCGCAACACCTACAATCCCTCGGACTCCCAAGTCCCGTACACACACAAGCTCCACAAGCTCGCCGAGGCCGCAACTCAAACCACCAAGAGTTCACAACCGAACTCTAACCACCAACGAGCACACTTGCCCGTCTCCTCAAAGAACAAAGAAAAGATCTTTGGTGATCACAACACTTTGATCACCTTACAAAAACTCTCACTACAACTCTCCTAGAGGATAGATATTACAATGGAAGCTCAAGTGTAGTGTGAGAAAATCAAGGAAAAGAACTATGGTGAAAAACACAAGAAATCACTTTTACACTCTCTTAATAAAAAAAACTCCCTTTTAGATGGGAAGTATTTGCTCTCTATTTTGTGGAGAAAACTTCTGAAATGACTTAGAAAAACTGGCTCAAGAAGTTCCCAAAATCTTGGCTTCAAACAATGACAAAACCCCCTTTTATAGAGGTCAGAAAAATCTGACCATTGGGGTCTGTCAGAGCACCGGTCGACCGGCCGGTCGACCGCCAACGGTCAAGAATCCGACCGTTGGAGCCTCCGGTCGACCGCCCGGTCGACCGAAACAAACAGAGAGCAGAACTCTCTACAGCGGTCGACCGTACGGTCGACCGGACAACTGTGCTGACAACGTGCACAAGGCTGTGCACGTCCGGTCGACCGTGGGTCGACCGGCCCTTGGTTCGTCGACCGCTCGGTCGACCGGACCGGCCTGTCAGCCTCTTCCAGGTCAGGAAAACTAGTTTAAAAATTTATTTTAAAATCTTTTAACACTTATAAAATTCTATAAACTTGTTTTAACATTTTATATTGAAAACCAAACTTGTGATAAAATTTTCAAGACATATATCAACATATTCATATCATTTCAGCGTCTTGCAAATTTTATCAAAAATCAAAACATGTATTTTTCAAACTTGGTTTTCATAACTTCACAAAATATAAAAACAAGATATTTGATTTCATTTTAAAGCATAGTGTGTATGGATATGATCCACTACACAATCATAATGTAATATCTATGTTTTTGACATTAAGCTCTAAACATGGTTATGGTTGAAAAAGAATATACATGATAGAAATACCAAAAACCAAGGTATATATATTTTGTCAAAAGAAAATCTTTTACTAACTAAAAATTCTTTTCTAAACATAAAAATCTTTTATGAAAGCAATTCTATCAAGAGATCTATTAAGAGTGTGTGTGTGATATAACTTGAGCAATCCACCAACTATCTATCCTTTACATTTTAACTAAAACAAAACAAAATCTTATACCTAGACACAAGTCTTAATCTTCTTGAGGTCTTCACTTGAAGGCTTCTCATCTTCTTGACTTGGTCCAAATGCAATCCACCGAGCTCATCTCTAGATGTGTTCTTGATGCATAGGCTCGTGAATCAACCGGTGCTAGCTTCCAACTTGTCTTTAAATCCTTTGTTGAAGCTCCACACCTACTAAGATCTTGATAATGAATCTGTCACTAATTAAACACAAGATCATTAGTAATCATAACTTCATGAGTTGATCATCATCAAAACTAGAGTGATAGGCCTTTGGGCCAACACCTTGTTGTAGTGTAACTTCCTTCCTCTTCACTTCTTTTCTTTTACTTTCTTGTAGTGTAACTCCCTTTCTCTTTACCTCTTTTCTTTTGTTGTTTCTTTTACTACCATGTCTAACTAACTCTTCCATAGCATGGCTAACTAACTACTAACCCACTAATCTCTAACAACTTGCTTGATAAACCCAAATAAGTCAATAGTGTCAACTAAGCCTTGTGCAAACGAGGGCTATGGCATCTTAAGACGAGGATTCTAACTCTAACTTACCTACAGGTGTTACTTTCTTATATTTCTTGCTTAATAGTTTTTGATGATGTATGAGTTGTGTGCTTTACTTGTTGTTGTAAGTTAGAGATTTTTCTTTCAAATTTGCCGATACAATTAGTGCACTTGTGTCTTCCCTTATTCTCGCCTTTTATTGGATCTTGATAAGGGAATGTCCAAGTTTTTGCCATGTTAAGCTAAGTTATAGGAAGAACTTTCACTCGATTTTCATGTGAATAGTTCCTATGCATAAGGGTTATGCTTGCCTATGATCCATCATGAGGCTACATCTTCTAGAAATTAGGGATTAGTGGGAGCAATTAGTAGAAAGTTAGCCATGCGCTTTTACCATCTAGAAAAATCACTTTTACAACCACCAATCATTTTAAAACAATTTTTGAAACCAACTTATTTTCATTTTCCAATTCTTTATTTTTAAACAAAGGACTTTCTCTTTTCTTGAACAAAGAAGCCGCATCAAGTTTTCATCGCTCTCCCTTCGTGTGGATACGACCCGTATAGCCACTTCGCTACTATAGAAGAATCGCAAAATCAGTAACCTCGACCCACACTCTTTTCACTTATTCTTGTACTTTCTTTTTGCCGATCATTCTCTAACATTTTGCTAGATCATATTAGAGAGGTCACTGGTGGGTTACTGTATGATCCACAATTTTTTAATTGAGACGCATTTCGTGGACCAATCAGACTACCACCGGAGCCACCAGCATAAGATAATTTTCCTCCCCTTTCCATTTGTTTCATGTATATACACATTCACGATGCATTGAAGACAATGTAAGAGATAAGTGTGGGAGAGAGTTTACTAACATAGTTAGTTTTTAATTTTCTTTCTTTTTCACTTCTTTTTAGAAAATTTTTAGATTTTTCTTTTGTATAGAAACTCTTTTCTTTTCTTCTTACATAAGTTTTTGAATTAAGAGAAGTAATTTTGATTTGTTTTTAAGAAAATTAAGATTATCTTAGGAATTAGGAAGACCTAAAATTATGAATTTTTGAACCAAGTCAAAATAATAGATCTTGTTTAAATTTTTAGGATAAGGAAGTAAGATTGGAAAGATAATTTGATCTTGAATTTTTTTGCCTTAGATTTATGAACTTCACACTTACACAATTTTTTTGGGATTGAACCAAAGACTGAAAATGGCATAAAAATTATATATATTTAAAAAATGATAATAAAACCACTTATTGAAGTTGGGTAATTATGCCTCAGGAAGCATGATTATTCATGCATAAAAAGGTGGACAAAAACAAAATAATCCCCTTTAGTTTTGTGGCCTTGTTTACTCAAGTCTTTAAGTTCGAGTACGTTTTCTCATCTGGTGCCCTAAAACTATCTGGTTTGGGAGTCACCGGCTAAAGGCTCACTACCTGGGTATGCTAGAAAGCCTAAGAAAACTAAGGGAAGAAAAAAAAGAAAAATTTAATATAAATCAATGGCATGAAAGTTTGAGTTAATATCCTAAAAATCATCATAGCTCACAAAGTGCATATTTTTCTAAGAGTTTTATAAAGATCAAAGAATCTATTCAATTTTAAATTCTTACATTTAATTTATAACAAGATTTTGCATTTTGACTTAGTTTAAGAAAGAATAATTTATGGTTAACCTATGACCTTAGATCACTTAAATTTTCGCAAAACTATTTTAGCACTTTTCTCTATTTCAACAAGCATTTTCAAAATAATACATTTGATTTCTTTCTTTATGCATTTTGTGGGTGTAATCCACTGAAAACTTTCAGGAGGCAAAACTCCTCCTCTAGGGGAAACCTAGAAGTTTAACGGCTTATTGCACATGCTAAGTGCAATCGCGTCACCTGTAAAAGTGGTGTAATAATTTTCTTAGTTTTTATTTTGCTCGGACGAGCAAAAGATAAGAGTGGGGGTGTGATTAATCTCTAAACTGCATATTTCATAACACATCTTTACATTTATTTAATATTAAATTCTGCTAATAATACTCTCTTTTATGTTTCTAGGTCCATGGCATGAAATGAAGAAGACCCAAAATCACCATTTAATGGGTGATTAAAAGCCTATAAAGATAGCCATTGACCTTGAGGGTTATTTCATGAAAACCAGGGGCCTAAAACTAGAAACCAGGATATGCAGCCGACGGGGGGACAAGCGGGCAATGCGCAGCAGGTAGTGCTGCGCGTGCCGCCCTAGTATAGCCACGGAAACGCGGATCTGGCCGTATTTCCTTGGCTCTAGTGTGGAGCCGCGCGCCAAGATTTAACGCTCAGCTCCATACCTTTACCCTGGTACCCCAGTTTGCCTATAAATACTCTAGGATTTCCAGAGCATGGAAAGGAAGAGTTTTGAAATGTTTTTAGGTTAGTTTTTAAGGTTTTTTCCTTGTTATAGTTTCGGGTAGTTTAGTTTAATTCTTCTTCTTCCTCCTCCTTTGTATTTTTCATTTCTTATAGATCTTGTAATAGGAGAGAGAGTGGTACATGGTTGGAAAGTAAGAATACTTGTAATAGAAGGTGATAAGTTATAAAAGGTTCTCTATTACCTCTCTTTGTTTTCTTCTCTAACTCTTTTTACATGTTTAGCTAATTTTCTCTCATGGCAACTAACTACTAACCACTAACTTGCTAATTTCTTACTTGATAATTCACATGAATTTAATAGCCTCTACTTGGTCTTTCTCTTGTAAGAGCCATTAATGGCTCATGACGTTGGATTCTAACACTCTAACATCCTAATGTTGGCCCAAAGGCCTTCCACCCTAACTCATGTAGTTATGTTTACTAATAATCTTGTGTTGTTTAAGTTTCAGATCATTAACCAAGATTAGTTGATGATTAGCTTCAACAAGGAGTTTAGAAGCTTTTCATAGTGATTCCAGGCCAAAGCTTCAAGATCACACATTGCCTAGCCCATGGATGGAGTTTTGGAGCAAGTCAACTTGAAGATGAAGATCATCAAGAAGACTTAGGTATCCATAGTTTAGATAGTATGTTTAGATCCATTTGTAAAGCTTAGTATAGTTGATATGCTCAAGTGCACAACACACACAAGATTTATGTTTTGGATTTTAGTTTTCATGAATAATGGATCAAAAAAGTTTAATTTGTTTATATGTATAGTAGATGGTTTCTATTTATACATGCATGCTTAAACTTCTTAAACAAACTTATTTTGACTATTCTATTCATGTTTTGGAAAAATCAAGTTTGATAAAAATACAAGTTTTGTTTTTGATAAAATTTGCAAGACTCAAAAATGAATTGATATGATTGATATATGTCTTAAAATTTTTATCACAAGTTTGTGTTTCAATACAAATGTTAAAACAAGTTTTGTGGATTTTTAGAAGACTTAAAAGATTTTTCAAAATATTTTTAAACTATTTTTCTGACCCAGAATTCTGTTCCAGGCTTCAACCAGTCGACTAAGTCAACTGACCAAGTCGACTAGGGTGAAGTCGGTCGACCGGGCCGATCGACCAACGTGCACAAATCTTTGCACGTTTGTAGTTTTGGGACGGTCGACCCGGACGGTCGACCGGTCTGAGAGCAGTGCTCTCTGTTTGTTTGGGTTGACCGGGCCGGTCGACCGTGGTTGCCCAACGGTCACATTTCTGACCGTTGGCGGTCGACTGGGCCGGTCGACCGTCAGCCTGTCAGGCTGCCACATCAGCCTAACGGCTAGTTTCTGGTTTGGCCTATATAAACCCCATCTCTTTGGGTTTTTGGCTAAGGTTTTTAGAGACAAAATTTTCAGACTTTCTCTACTGTTTTAAAAGAGTTTTAAAAAGAGTTTTGTGCCAAAAAGATTCATCTTTGTATTGTTTTGGGTTTTTGGAAAATCAAAGAAAACTAGGTTTTAGGATTTGATTTGATCTTCATTTTCTATCTTTTACAAGAGACTTCCCAATTAGTTTTTCTTTGTTGCTTGTTTTCAAAACACCTAGTTTTTCACACTTGAGCTATCTTCTTAATCTATTAGGATCATTTGTTTTGTGAAAAAAGAGAAAAGAAAGAGAGATTTTTTGTGGTTGAAAGAAACCACTTGTTGTAAACACCCTTATTCTTTGTGTATCCCTCTTAGGTAGAGGTGATCGGGTGATTGGTTTGCTCCCTCTAGAGAGGTGGAGTTGGTGTTGTAACCCTCTTCGGCAGAGGTGTTGGTTGTTGTGGTTGTTTGGCTACGGGCCTACCCCTCGGTTGTGAGGTGGTGTTTGTATTGAGAGAGGAGTTCGGTACTCCTTGTGTTGTAACAAATCCTTCTCGGTGAAGGTTCCCTCGGTGGGAGTCCTCGGTGGATGGTATAGTGGATTGGAAATCCTACATGGTGGTGTAGGCGGGGATGTAGAGCAAGGTGCTCGAACCTCGAAACATATCTTGTTGTTAGCGTTTGATCCACTTGTCTCTCTAACTCTCTCTCTCTTTATATTGTGCAAAGCATCATTCATAACATCATATCATATTTGCTTGTGTTGAGCATAATTCATATCATACATATCTATTTGCTTGTGTTGTACCTTGCATAATTCACATTGCTATATCTTGTATATGCTTGGTTGTTTGTGTGTGCCTCACTTGTACTTAATCAACAAGAGCTTCACATAGCACCTCAACCCATTCAAGGGAATCAAGAGGAGTTAGTCCAGAGCCCTTCACGGGGAATTCGGCTACACTTGTTGGTTGTATTAAGTGTGTTGCAAATTTGCATTAGCTTCCGCATTTAGCGCATTTAGTTCTTAGATTAGCACTTACACCTATTCACCCCCCTCTAGGTGCTTTTTCAATTGGTATCAGAGCTAGTGCTCCTGATATTAGGCTTCATCTTAGGAGTGAGATCCATTTGGTTGCTAATCTATTGTTTGCATTTACTTGTTTGCACACATATAGTTTACCATGGCCTTCATGACCCCACCTAGTTTTGACCCTTCTAACATTGTTGTTGGAAGATTAGAATGACTGTTTATTTACAAACCCTAGGTCATAAAGTTTACTTGCCATTACCAAGGAATCCTTCCTTAGTGATAGCAATCATATAGGGGCCAATACACAAGCCCTTGAGGCCATTAGAAGCACGCTTTCAAAAGATTATCTTATGCTTGTTTCTAATCTTGATTCCGCTTTTGTAGTGTGGAACAAGTTGACGACAACCACCACCTCCAAGCTTCAAGAACAAATTCAACCGGAGGAGTCTAGTGGAGAATCTGAGTCTCAATACTTAATGATCCAGGGAATTACTCCCTTGAGGTACATTCGGAACCCCACTTAGATAATGATGATTGTGCTAGTTCTTCAAATGATAATTATGATGCCCATGCTTTGAATGAAGAACTTTCCATTGTGTGTGAAAAATTAATAGAAAAATATAAAATTTTGAAAAAGAAAAGTCTAAGACTTAAAAATGAAAATAAAAGTTTGCATTCTAGACTTAACAATGTTTTGCAAGAGAAGGTTGAGGTCTATAATGAAAGGATTCATTGAGATCTCAATTAGAACTTGCACTTAAAGAAAATGAGTTTTTAAAAACTAAAAATGATTGTGATAATGTTTTGAAAAATAATGATGTTTTATCTTCAAATTGAATTTGTTTTAAGAGAAAATGATTCTTTGAAAAGAGAATTGATTTTATCTCAAGAGAATTAGAAATTTGTTTAAAGAAAAATAACTCTTTGCAAATAAGATTGATTCTCATGTTTGCCATGCTAGGGTAGTATCACACACTTCACCTATTGCATGCCACACTTCTTCTTCTAAGATTAACAATGATATTTCCATGATTAAGAAGAGTGTAGATTGTTTGGGCTCCACTTTGAGCCAATGTGTTGTTGGGCATACACGTTTGGAATCTTTGTTTCGAAAGAAACAAGCTCCATCTTTTCATGCACATCCTCCACGGCATACACATGCTCCTCACGGACACACTCATCACATGTATTCTCATGTGTACACTGTACACATTGTGGACGTAAGGGACACCTTGCTAAATTTGTTATGATAGATTACATACTTCAAATTTAGTAAAGAATTTTGTTTGGGTTAGAGAAGGTACTAACCCCCATGGACCCAATAAGATATGGGTACCAAAGACCACCCCTCATATTATTTTTGATGTAGGTGTGGGCTCTCACATGACGTGAGAGTGATGACACCTTGGAGTGGATGCGTTCCGAGCTTAAGGAAATCAAATGGATGCATCACTTTCAAGGGAAGGTTTGGTGGAGAGGACCACCATGTTTTGGAGACAAGGGGAGTTGCCTTCTAGGTTTTAGTAACGATTCCTAACTCCTATTTATTGTTTACATGCTTTTAATATTCATTGTTTATAGCATGTTTCATTGTTTAGTGATTAGTATGAAATGCCATGATAATTAGATTCTTGACATACATGTATAGTATTTTGAGACACCCATGTTTAATATGGATTATTTTGTGTTCTCGTATTTGATTAGCTATCATGTACATCATAAATCTAATAACATGTGGATATTCATAATAATCATGTTTTTGTTTATTATGTTGATTTTTATCGTGTTTTATGCTTCATATGTTGATTACATGTTTAGATGTTAGTTTTCATTAAGACTAGGTATATACTTGTGCATATAGTGGGCCACAAATAAATCTATATATATTTGAGCGTGATTGCTTATTTGAACCCATTAGATGTGCTAGTATAGTCTAGTTTTGATGATTCATATATTTCAAACTTGTATTCCATTTTTGGATTTATTTTATGATTTTTCATGTCATGTATATATTTGTATTGCCAAACTTTAAGATATACATGTATACCCCTTGAGTCATTTGCCTTTCATGCAAATCTATATATGGAATCAATTGTGTTTAGGGATATGTATGTATACTTATTGTGTTGACAATTCATACATATACCTTGAAATGAAATTTGTTTGGGAGGAAGATTTAATTTTTTTGATTTTGTGTTTAATTGTTTAACTTCATGTATATGTCTATCTTGTCCAAACTATTAGATATACATGTTTATCCTTTTTGAGCCACGTGCCTTAATGCATATATTTTGTGGACTCGTTGTGTTTTGGATATGTATGTATATTTTAATTTGTACTTGACATACATATGCCATGAAGATTAAATAAGTTTTGATAATTTTCGTGTTTTCAATGTTTAAGGAATAATTGAGCTTACTTGAATATTTTCATGATTATGATATTCACACTTTATTTGTACACTCACATTTATTGCTTGCTCATGTTTTGTATTCATGAGTCATATTTATGCCTAATTGAATTAGAGTGTTGATTATCATGTGGATTTCATGTTTTATGAAAATTATTTTTAGTTTATTCCTTACTTGAAGGATTTCGTACTAGTTAACAAGATTTCCTATTTAACTAGTTACGGTATTCTTCATTTGGTAGAGTTTTTCAAACAAAGCTTATTTTCAAATCTATTTTTGAAAACCCCTACCCTTCATGGGAGGTTGGATGGGAGTCCATGCCTTGTATGTTTATATTGAAAATCATTTTAAACTTGTGCATGAAATGGGAGGATCAGTTATATGAGTTATACCATGCTATTATTGTTATGTCAATTGGTATCATTGAACTCTTTCAATTGGTATCATTTTGATTTTTTTTTTTGTACTCATATGTTATTGTGTATGTATATTTTCAATTGGTATCATCTATTGGTGATTGGTACTCATTCTATTTCATACACATATACTTGTTTTATTTGTGCTTAAGATATAAATTTTTTACACAAATTTCGTTTATGCTAGAGCTTGAGCTTCAACTTTATTTCAATTGATTTAGTTTTCAATTGGTATCTTATTACAAGCCTACGCATAATTTTTGTTGGTATTTCATAAGGGGAGAAAATTCGTTTTTTATATTTCAATTGGTACTTGTATTTCCACTCCCTTACTTTATGATAAAAAAAAATAGTCATTTCAATTGTTTATATGACTTAAAAAAAATATACTATCTTTTGATATCAAGATGTCTTGTATTTTAAATTGGTATCTAAAATTTTTTGTTTAAAGAAAAATATTTAAAAGTTTTGATTTATATGCAAGGAGAGCTTAACATCTCTTCCACGTATAGATTCATGTTGAGTGTATCTTATATTAATGAGCTTAACATCTCTTCTTTATGTGGTACACGTGTGTAGGGGGAGCTTCACATCTCCTCTTATGCATTACATAATGTGTGTTATGTGAATTAGGGCTTAACATCCCTCTTTCATGTAATACATATGTGTAGGGAAGCTAACTTAGCGTCTTCCTCTTCATGAATGTATATAGCATATAATATTTATTGATCTTTGTTCTTGATATCAATTATCAATGCTTCATTGACATATGTTTCTATTAATATCATGTTGATTATAGTCACCCCTTATTGACTTTGTTTTTGTTTTTAGACAAAAAGGGGAGAACATTGTTTTATTGTTTTGATTGACAAAAAGGGGGAGAAAGATTTTACCCCTCATTTTATTGTTTTGATTGTTTACCCCTTTGTTGATGATTGACAAAAAGGGGGAGAATAATTTGTGGTTATTATATATGCATATATACTTATGTTTTGCATATATTAAGTTTTATTGGTATCTAGAGCATCTAGTGTTTTGTTAATGTTCTATTAATTTAATTGGTATCTAGAGCTTCTAGAATATGTTTTATGCATGTTGATGCATACATGTTTATATGCATACTTGTGTTTAGTTTTCTCATGCTTAATAAATAAACAAAGATATGCATATATGTTTTGTTTTGCAGATAGGAGAAAAAGGATTTGAAGAATTTGATATGTTTTATCTCTATACATTTGCATACATATTTTCTGTCATATATTTTTATCTATTTGTTTATGCATGAGTTAAGGGGGAGCTTCTTTGAAGCTTAACTTTAATCCATGCATATATAACTCCATGAGTTTTGTCATCATCAAAAAGGGGGAAATTGTTGGCCCAAAGCCTTCCACCCTAGTTTGATGATGATTAACTCATGTAGTTATGTTTACTAATAATCTTGTGTTGCTTAAGTTTCAGATCATTAACCAAGATATTAGTTGATGATTAGCTTCAACAAGGAGTTTAGAAGTTTTTCATAGTGATTCCAGGGCCAAAGCTTCAAGATCACACATTGCCTAGCCCATGGATGGAGTTTTGGAGCAAGTCAACTTGAAGATGAAGATCATCAAGAAGACTTAGGTATCCATAGTTTAGATAGTGTGTTTAAATCCATTTGTAAAGCTTAGTATAGTTGATATGCTCAAGTGCACAACACACACACAAGATTTATGTTTTGGATTTTGTTTTCATGAATAATAGATCAAAACAAGTTTAATTTGTTTATATGTATAGTAGATGGTTTCTATTTATACATGCATGCTTAACTTCTTAAACAAACTTATTTTGACTATTCTATTCATGTTTTGGAAAAATCAAGTTTGATAAAATACAAGTTTTGTTTTTGATAAAATTTGCAAGACTCAAAAATGAATTGATATGATTGATATATGTCTTGAAATTTTTATCACAAGTTTGTGTTTCAATACAAAATGTTAAAACAAGTTTTGTGGATTTTTAGAAGACTTAAAAGATTTTTCAAAATATTTTTAAACTGTTTTTCTGACCCAGAATTCTGTTCCAGGCTTCAACAGTCGACTAAGTCAACTGACCAAGTCGACTAGGGTGAAGTCGGTCGACCGGGCCGGTCGACCGACGTGCACAAATTTGTGCACGTTTGGCAGTTTTGGGACGGTCGACCCGGACGGTCGACCAGTCTGAGAGCAGTGCTCTCTGTTTGTTTGGGTCGACCGGGCCGATCGACCGTGGTTGCCCAACGGTCACATTTCTGACCGTTGGCGGTCGACGACCGGGCCGATCGACCGTCAGCCTGTCAGGCTGCCACATCAGCGTAACAGCTAGTTTCTGGTTTGGCCTATATAACCCCATCTCTTTGGGTTTTTGGCTAAGGTTTTTAGAGACAAAATTTTCAGACTTTCTCTACTGTTTTAAAAGAGTTTTAAAAAGAGTTTTGTGCCAAAAATATTCATCTTTGCATTGTTTTGGGTTTTTAGAAAATCAAAGAAAACTAGGTTTTGGGATTTTGATTTGATCTTCATTTCTATCTTTTACAAGAGACTTCCAAATTAGTTTTTCTTTGTTGCTTGTTTCCAAAAACACCTAGTTTTTCACACTTGAGCTTTCTTCTATCCTAATCTATTAGGATCATTTGTTTTGTGGAAAAAGAGAAAAGAAAGAGAGCTTTTTTGTGGTTGAAAGAAACCACTTGTTGTAAACACCCTTATTCTTTATGTATCCCTCTTAGGTAGAGGTGATCGGGTGATTGGTTTGCTCCCTCTAGTGAGAGGTGGAGTTGGTGTTGTAACCCTCTTCGGTAGAGGTGTTGGTTGTTGTGTTGTTTGGCTACGGGCCTACCCCTCGGTTGTGAGGTGGTGTTTGTATTGAGAGAGGAGTTCGGTACTCCTTGTGTTGCAACAAATCCTTCTCGGTGAAGGTTCCCTCGGTGGGAGTCCTCGGTGGACGGTATAGTGGATTGGAAATCCTACACGGTGGTGTAGGCGGGATGTAGAGCAAGGTGCTCGAACCTCGAAACATATCTTGTTGTTAGCGTTTGATCCACTTGTCTCTCTAACTCTCTCTCTTTATATTGTGCAAAGCATCATTCATAACATCATATCATATTTGCTTGTGTTGAGCAATAATTCATATCATACATATCTATTTGCTTGTGTTGTGCCTTGCATAATTCACATTGCTATATCTTGTATATGCTTGGTTGTTTGTGTGTGCCTCACTTGTACTTAATCAACAAGAGCTTCACATAGCACCTCAACCCATTCAAGGGGAATCAAGAGGAGTTAGTCCAGAGCCCTTCACGGGGAATTCGGCTACACTTGTTGATTGTATTAAGTGTGTTGCAAAAATTTGCATTAGCTTCCTCATTTAGCGCATTTAGTTCTTAGATTAGCACTTACACCTATTCACCCCCCTCTAGGTGTTTTTCACCTAACTCTCTAACAAGCTAATATTACTCTATTCCATGCTTACTCTTGTTTAGTTTTGATAGTTGAAGTGTAGCTTGCACTTGTTTTGTTGAGTTGGATGTGAAGTTATCGTATGGGTCATTCTTTGAAACGCTCTTGAACCAAGGACTAGTGATGGCCAAGGATACATGTGAGGTAGCTATCACTAAGAGGTTAGCATGTTAGTGGAGCCATTATTAGTTAGCAGCCATGAGTTTTCTTTCTCTTTTTACTTTGTTTACTTTGTTTAGATATATTTTAAAAATCACAAAAATTATTTCTTCTATGTTTCCCACTTCTTCGTGTGTCACCGTACTTCTCTTTTCATTCTTTGTTTTTTTCTTTTCATTCTTTAAAACATTGAAGAACACTTAACATACACGTAAACATACCGTGTAAGCTTCTATTGCCTCCCGTCCTTATAGATTTGACTCGTTTTAGCCTCTATGCTATAACGAAAGTATTGAGGAAGCCAAAGCACGCACTTTTAACTATTGATTTCAAATACACTTTTCGTGCACAGTTTTTCCCCAATCACGGGGCATGATAGGATTTTTTGGTATCAGAGCCAGGTTCGCAAAAATAGACCAAGTACATACATGCCTGTGACCTGTGACGATGTTATACTGCAGTAAACATATAGTATTCACACAATGATATGAGTCCACTTGAGAATCAATCGTCATTTCTTTCTAAGTCATCTCATGAATCTGTTGATGCCTCTGATTTTAACATTCCTTCCGGATCGATCTGTATTATTCCGTTGATTCCTATCTTTCTTTCATCTCGGTTCTTTTTCCCGATATTGACTATTGGGACTGGCTTTTGACCTGATCAACAGTAGAGATCAGAGAGCGCAGTGGAATCGTGTTGTTCCAGCGAGGCGACGTGGAAGCTTGTTTGTTTTCTCCCTGGATTTGGATTCTTTTAGCATTCCCTACTTTATTGAAATTTTGAGGACAAATATTTCTTATTAGGTGGGTAGATTGTAATACTCTTGTTATGTAATACACTAAATAAAATAAATAAATAAATAAATAAACCAAATATATATATAAATATATATATATATATATATATTTGTTTATGCCAAGTTTCGAACTCATGTTCCTTTTACTAAATCCTGATACCTAAACCATAATGCCACATTGGCGTGTGGTTAGGTAGGAGATCAAATTTATTTAAACAAACATAAAGCATTGACAATGTCTCCAACCATCAGTTTTCAATAACTTGGACTTCGATTGACACGTGTGATAGGCATAGTATGGGATGCGTCTATTACAGGTGAAAAACACCTAGAGGGGGGTGAATAGGTGTAAATGCTAATCTAACAATCTTTTTAAAACTAAGATAGATGAATGATGCAACGATCTCTCAAAACAGACTAAGAGCCGAATACCCTGTGAAGGGTTCTGAACTCCTTCCTCCTGATTCCCCTTGAATGGGTTAGAGGTGCGCAATGCAACCTTGTTGTATCAGAATTGATCGAACAAAGAATGAATAATATGCAATGATGAAACGCACACAATATATCACAAGTATCACAAAACAAGTAATAAGGAGCAATAGAGAGTAAAGCGAAATAGAGAGCAAGAGCAAGAAGGCAATCGCAAACACAAGTATTTGTTTCGAGGTTCGAGCCACCGCTCTACTCCCCGCCTTCACCGCTGTGAAGGGTTTCCACTATCCACCGAGGACTTTACAAGGTCTACCGAAGACCGGAGCACCGAGCTCCACCACTTATAAGAACCTCTACCGAAGAGGTGTCTCCACAAGATGAACAAGAGTAACAAGTAGCCCAAGTGATCTCTAAAATGATCACAAACACTTTACAAACACTTCTCTCTTTACAACTTCCTTATAGATTGAGTAGGGAATTTTGGCTCTAAGAAGTGTAGTGAGAAAACTCAGTTGTAGAAAGATCTTTGCTAGAGCACACAACTGAAAACAACCTCAAGAAAGAATGGAAAATGGAGAGCTTAAAAACTTTTCTTCTCTTTTAAAAACTTAGGTATTTTTTGGTAATTTACAAGAGACTATTCTCCTCTATTTATAGGGAGAGGAAAGAGTTAAAATCAATTTATTTTAAGCTTATTTGATCTGAAAAAGTTCTCCATAAACTCAGAAAAAGTCTGCCAAAAACAGATTAAGAAAACAAAATTCAGATTGCACAAAAGAAGAAAGAGCCGTTGGCACTTTGCAGGCCTGACGGTCGACGACCGGTCCGTCAGCCCAGCCGTCCCTTGTTGGCAGTAGCCGTTTGGCTCGGGTCGACCGCTCGGGTCGACCGTCCTCTAAACAGAAACACAGTTTTCTAAAGGCGGTCGACCGGGCGGTCGACCCAGAAAACCTGAGAGCAAAACTGCTTACAGTCGGTCGACCCGCGGTCGGCCGACAGACATGCACAAGCGTGCACGTCCTGATACAAGCGCTGGTCGATCGGTCCGGTCGGCCGGTCTAGCCTGAAACAGAAACACAGCAACAACAGACAGAACTTGGAATTTTTTGTAAAAACATTTTGAAGTAAGGATAGCTAAGTATCTTGCTAGAAAGAGTATATATACATGATTAAACAAGATATTCATTGTGTAAGAGTTGGAATCATGTATATGTACTAAGGCATGAAACTTAGAAACAAAAAGCTTTAAACATGAAAACTTATATACAAAAGTGTGTGTGTGTATCCTAGAGCCAATTTTTCAAAACTCAAACTTTAACAAACTATTTCTTACATTTGTTCTAAGAACTACAAGTTCTTCAAGGGCTTCTCCATATGATCTTGAAAACTTGATTCTTGAGCCCGAATTGAGGTGACTTGAGTCAAAACACCTTCCTTTAGGGAAGAAACCTTCTAGTTTCATTAGAACCCTGAAACACACTCAAAAAACAATTATTATTAGTACAAATAACTATATGTTTTGTAATCATCAAAACACACTAAAAAAAACGTGATTGTAACCTTGGGCCAACAATCTCCCCTTTTTTGATAATGACAAAACATATAAGTTATTAAACAAAAATGGAAGAAGAGCTTTGGAAAGCTCCCCCTCAAACAATGCTATGTATAAAGAATGGCAATGAGAAGTAAGATACATAAAGCATTGAAAACACAATAGTTTTTGTCAAAAACTTAAATAAACAATAAACAATGAACTTATTCTTTTTCTCCCCCTTTTTGTCATACATCAAAAAGGGTTTATGTAAAACAAAACAAAAAAAAAATTATCCTTAAGAATCCATAATGCAAACATTCAACTCACCACAAATAAAAGAGAATCTAGCATAATCTAATGTTTAGTAAAAATATCGGCAAGTTGAAAATCGGTAGAAACATAATCAATATCAATATCACCTTTCTCATAATGATCTCTAAGAAAGTGATATCTAATGTCAATGTGCTTAGTTTTACTATGTTGATTTGCATTCTTTGTCATATGAATTGTACTAGTATTATCACAAAATATTTTAATATGATCAAAAATGCAAATCATAGTCAAGGAGAGTATGTTTCATCCAAAGAACTTGTGCACAACAAGCTCCGGCTGCAACATACTCCGCCTCGGCGGTTGAAAGGGCTACCGAATTTTTCTTTTTGGAAGACCAAGATACAAGACAATTACCAAGGAATTGACATGTTCAGTTGTGCTCTTCCTATCTACCCTACAACCCGCATAGTCGGCATCCGAAAACTCTTCATTTCAAATAGTCCAGTTTTCAGATACCACAAACCCATTTCAATTGTGCCCTTAAGGTATTTAATAATGCGTTTTACCGCTACTAAATGAGACTCCTTAGGACATGATTGAAAACGAGCACAAAGACATACACAAAACATAATATCCGACCTACTAGCCATCAAATACAATAAACTACCAATCATGCTACGATAAAGTTTAATGTCTACACTTTTACCTTGTTCATCCTTATCAAGCTTGGTAGTTGTTGCCATGGGAGTTTTACTCACTTTAGCTCCTTCAAGCCCGAACCTCTTGATTAGTTCCTTTGTATACTTGGCTTGATTTATGAAGATCCCATCCTTCTTTTGCTTGATTTGGAGTACAAGGAAATAGTTGAGCCACCCATCATAGACATTTCGAATCATCTTCATGCATGATTCAAAAACTTGGCAAAGGGATTCATTAGTAGAACAAAAAATAATGTCATCAACATAAATTTGCACAATAAGAATATCTTTTTCTACATGTTTTGTAAACAAAGTTGTGTCAATTTTACCTTTCTTAAAACTATTTGAAATTAAGAATGAAGAAAGTCTTTCATACCAAGCCCTAGGGGCTTGTTTTTAACAACCATAAAGAGCTTTGTCAAGTTTAAAAACAAAATCCGGATGTGTAGGATCAACAAACCCGGGGGGTTGTTCAACATACACCTCCTCTTCAATAAACCATTTAGAAAAGCACTTTTAACATCCATTTGAAATAATTTAAAATCTTTATAAGAGGCAAAAGCTAGTGTCATCCGTATTGCTTCAAGCCGTGCTACGGGTGCAAAGATTCTTCAAAATTGATTCCTTCGATTTGAGTGTAACCTTGGCAACTAACCTAGCTTATTCCTAACAACATTACTCGATTCATCCAACTTGTTCTTAAAGATCCACTTAGTACCAATTGTTGGTCTATCGTGGGGCCTAGGAACAAGGTGCCAAACTTGGTTGCGCTCAAATTGATTGAGTTCCTCTTACATGGCTAGCAACCAATATGAATCGGCCTCGGCTTCGAGGACGTTCTTGGGTTCAACATGAGAAATAAATGCATGGTGTCCACAAAAATCATGAAGTTTAGAGCGAGTGATTACCCCTTTAGATACTTCACCTATGACGAGTCCTTGGGATGATGAGAATTGTATCTCCAATCCTTTGGAAGTTGTTGAGTAGGCTCCACTTCAATTGATTGAATTTCATTTCCTTGAGCCTCTTCTACTTTAGCTTTACTTCCTTCATCATCCTTTGGCTTGTCTCCCATAGTAGGTGTATCCTCCAGGTCACTTTCTCCAAGCCTTCATCCAATGCATCTATTTCTACAACATTCTTAACAAACAAGTTAGATTCTTCAAACTTAATATGTATAGATTCCTCAATAGTCAAGATGATCTATTGAAGATTCTATAAGCCTTGCTAGTGTTAGAATAACCAACAAAAATAGCTCATAATATCTAGCATCAAATTTTCCTAAATTATCTTTCGTATTTAAAACAAACATTTTTGCATCCAAAAACCTTGAAATATGAAACATTTAGTTTTCTAGAAAAGTACATTTCAAAAGAAGTTTTTGAAGTATTTTTATACAAGAAAACACGATTTGATATATAGCATGATGTATTAACGGCCTCGGCCCACAAATAATGTGATAGACCATATTCACTTAGCATTGTCCTAGCCATCTCTTGTAAAGTTCGATTTTTCCGTTCAACTACTCCATTTTGTTGTGGAGTTCTAGGACAAGAAGTTCATGCTTAATTCCATGTTCTTCACAAAAAGTGGTAAAGGGTAGGTTAATGAACTCACCTCCTCTATCACTTCTTATTCTTAAAATTGAAGTATCTTTTTCCTTTTCAACTCTTTTCTTAAAGGCTTGAAAATGTGAAAAGGATTGATTTTTGTGTTCCAAAAAGAAAACCCAAGTAAAACGCTAAAGTCATCAACCAAAACAAATGCAAAACGATTCCCACTTAGACTTTTGGTTTGAGTAGGACCAAATAAATCCATATGTATCAACTCCAAGGGACGTGATGTCATGATATCCTTGATTGACTTGAAAGAGGACTTGTTTTGTTTCCCAAATTGACATGCGTCACAAACCCGGTCCTTTTCAAAATTCAAGCAAGGAATACCTTTCACAATTTCCTTTTGTTTAACCTAGATATATGGTCAAAAGAATGTGGCCTAATCTTCTATGCCACAACCAGAGTCATCATCGAGGGCTTTTAAACAAGTAATATTACAAGACATATTAGACATATCAATCATATAAACATTATTTTCACGAAAACCGAAAAATACACAAGTATTAGATATTCTATCAATAACTTTACAAACTACATTATCAAAAATAACATCAAAACCTTTATCACAAAGTTATCTAACACTCAAGAGATTATGCTTGAGGCCATCAACTAAAACTACATTTTCTATTAAAGGAGATGTACCAAGTTTGACATTACCGATACTGATGATTTTTACCCTTGGCGTCATCTCCGAAGGTGACGGTGCCACTCATGGTATCTTGATAGGGTTGCAAAGTTGTTGATGTCCCAGTCATGTGCCTTGAGCAACCACTATCGATAGCCACAACCCTCTACGTCTTTGAGCCTTAGAAGGTACCTACATCATTTAGCAAAATTGTTGACTTTGGTACCCAAATTCTCTGGGGTCCTTGAAAGTTAGTATTTCGAACCCAAACATTATGACGAGATGCATTTAGTCTATCATAACAAAACTTAACTAAGTGACCTTTACGGCCACAATATGAACATGAAAACACTTTACCATACATGATGCATGATGTGTGTGTGAAGTGTGAGCATGTTTGTGTGGTTTGGCATGATGTAGAGGTTGTGTGGTATGAACATGAGCATGAAACATGAGATTGTTTCTTAGGGGCTTGTTTCTTAGGAAACATAGCCTCAAGTCTATTTTTATCAAATTCACACTTTTTCAAAACTACTCCTAAAGAATCAATTTTCTCTTTAAGCATGGTGATCTCATAATCATTAACTTGTGGAAACTTGCCTTTACAAGAAATTTTATAATTGTCAAAATCTTTTGTGGGGGAAACAAGAGTGGAAAGTAATTCATCTTTTTCTTTGGAAAGAGTAAAAACTTGATGATTAAGGACTCATTTTCCTTTTTCATTTTTAAATACTTTTTCTTAAGAAAATCATTGTTATGTGAAAGTTCTACAAATACTTCTCCTATTTCATCCATGGAAAGTTCATTATCAAAAGAAGTGGAAGGGGTTACCTTGCTTGTGCTTTCATTAGCCATGAAGCACATGTTGGCGGTGTCAATTTCGTCCTCGGATTCGCTCTCGGAATCCCATGTAGCCTTCAATGCTTTCTTCTTGTAAGGCTTCTTTGAGGTGGAGGGCTTTGCTTTATCCGGCACTCCGCAACAATGTGACCCGGTCTTTTGCAATTAAAGCAAACTATTTTCCTCTCTTCTTGCCATCTTTTTCTTCCTTGGAATTTAGCCTTGTTGTACATCCTCCGAACATTCTTTACAAGAAGTGAAAGCTCATCGTCATCTTCTTCTTCATTGTCTTCATCGGAGAGTGTGTGGATTGACACTTGAAGGCTATTATTTTCTTCTTGGAAGGAGTCATGTCCTCCTAGCTTTTCTCTCTCCATCTCATGGGTTTTGAGGTTCCCATGAGACCTATGAGCTCCATCCTCCTTATCATTAAGTTCCTTCAAGGTAGTTGCCTTACTTCCCATGAAGGAGGAAGAGCCCGGATGATCTTTCTAACTCTTTGATCGTTGTCGATAGCATCACCTAGAAAGAAAGTCCATTAGTGATCTTAGTAAATCTTGTAACCATATCATCTATGGTTTCATTTTCTTGCATGCAAAAGTTCTCATATTGGGACCGAAGAAGGTCTATTTTAGCCCTCTTCACTTGTTGAAGTCCCCTCATGTGTAACTAGCAAATGTGTCCAAATTTCATATGCGGACTTGCAATGAATAACTCTAGCTATGTCATCATCATTAAGGGCTTGAAGGAGTGCATAATGAGCCCTAGCATTGGCATCAAATTCCTTAGTCTCAATTTCGGACCAAGTGGATTCATCACCGGGGGGGTGGCACTAAAGGGTTTGGTCAATGGCCTTTGCAACTCGACTTCCTAGAGATTGCAGAAAACAGTCATCTTAACCTTCCATATGGGAAAGTTAAGTCCATCAAATTTTGGAGGGGTTCTTAATTCCATCGGCCATTTTTACTAAGTGATAGTGAATGAAAAATGAATGAGAAGATTAGCAAATATAGATCTCTCTAAGGTTGTTAAGCAAGAGCCTAGAGACCAAGCTCTGATACCAATTGAAAAACTCCTAGAGGGGGGGTGAATAGGTGTAAATGCTAATCTAACAATCTTTTAAAAACTAAGATAAATGAATGATGCAACGATCTCTCAAAATAAGACTAAGAGCCGAATACCCTGTGAAGGGTTCTGAACTCCTTCCTCCTGATTCCCCTTGAATGGGTTAGAGGTGCGCAATGCAACCTTGTTGTATAAGAATTGATCAAACAAAGATGAATAATATGCAATGATGAAACGCACACAATATATCACAAGTATCACAAAATGTAATAAGGAGCAATAGAGAGTAAAGCGAAATAGAGAGCAAGAGCAAGAAGCAATCGCAAGCACAAGTATTTGTTTTGAGGTTCGAGCCACCGCTCTACTCCCCGCCTTCACCGCCGTGAAGGTTTCTCACTATCTACCGAGGACTTTACAAGGTCTACACCGAAGACCAGAGCACCGAGCTCCACACCACTTACAAGAACCTCTACCGAAGAGGTGTCTCCATAAGATGAACAAAGAGTAACAAGTAGCCAAGTGATCTCTAAAAGGATCACAAACACTTTACAAACACTTCTCTCTTTACAACTTCCTTATAGATTGAGTAGGGAATTTTGGCTCTAAGAAGTGTAGTGAGAAAACTCAGTTGTAGAAAGATCTTTGCTAGAGAACACAACTGAAAACAACCTCAAGAAAGAATGGAAAATGGAGAGCTTAAAAACTTTTCTTCTCTTTTAAAAACTTAGGTATTTTTCTTGGTATTTTGCAAGAGACTATTCTCCTCTATTTATAGGGAGAGGAAAGAGTTAAAATCAATTTATTTTAAGCTTATTTGATCTGAAAAAGTTCTCATAAACTCAGAAAAAGTCTACCAAAAACATATTAAGAAACAGAATTCAGATTGCACAAAAGAGGAAAGAGCCGTTGGCACTTTGCAGGCCTGACGGTCGACCGGTTCTGTTTGGCCGTCTTCCCTGTGGCAGTAGCCGTTGGGCTCGGGTCGACCGTCCTCTAAACAGAAACACAGTTTTCTGGAGGCGGTCGACTGGGCGGTCGACCCAGAAAACCTGAGAAGCAAAACTGCTTACAGTCGGTCGACCGGCGGCAGCCGATAGACACATACCCAAGCGTGCACGTCTTGATACAAGCGCCGGTCGACCGGGTCCGGTCGGCTGGTCTAGCCTGAAACAGAAACACAGCAACAGACAGAACTTGAAATTTTTTGTAAAACATTTTGAAGTAAGGATAGCTAAGTATCATGCTAGAAGTGTATACATAAATGATTTAAACATGATATTCATTGTGTAAGAAGTTGGAATCATGTATATGTACTAAGGCATGAAACTTAGAAACAAAAAAGCTTTAAACATGAAAACTTATATACAAAAGTGTGTGTGTGTATCCTAGAGCCAATTTTCCAAAACTCAAACTTTAACAAACTATTTCTTACATTGGTTCTAAGGACTACAAGTTCTTCAAGTGGGCTTCTCCATATGATCTTGAAAACTTGATTCTTGAGCCCGAATTGAGGTGACTTGAGTCAAAACACCTTCCTTTAGGGAAGAAACCTTCTAGTTTCATTAGAACCCTGAAACACACTCAAATAACAATTATTATTAGTACAAATAACTAATATGTTTTGTAATCATCAAAAACACTAAAAACGGGTGATTGTAACCTTGGGCCAACAACAGGTGGCAATTGGTGTTCACTGACATAATGAACAATGATAAACTGTATTATGAACTATAATTGACCGTAATCACCTGGCTGTACATATATATAACTATGATGGACATATGATTGTATGCGTGAACGGATTGTATACCAGACTAGTGACATATATTAGGTTACACATCTTGACATTAGTGTTTTCTTTTATGATATCAGTTATATATCGTTCATAGCTTTGTTCCTAATATTGATTACTCTGTTATCTTTTATTTCAGTTTATCATGTTGTTATTGCTTACATTGTTATTAGGCACGAGCACCTTCCCTTTACATACACACGCTCATTAGGTCTCTTCTGACGACCCTGGATTCGCACGTCTAGGATTTTAGAGATCTTCTTATATTGTTCAGGTGTTCGTGGAGCTCGTACATTTTGCGAGGAGTTGGAGTTATCTTCCTATTATTTTTTGATTCTCAATATATATCAGGATTTAGTCTTTATTTCTGTTCTTTATTTATCTGATATCATGCGTGGATACTTATATGTAATATTGCAGTGATCGTGATTTATTATGGTTTAGATTTATAGCTTGTTCAGGTTACTTTAGGCTTAGCGTGTATACGGGGGGTATTTTCCTCGCGTATATACGTCGCCGACTCTCGTCGCGTCTCCATTTTCATGTATTTTAATTTAAGAGCAGGGCGTGACAGAATGGCTCATCACAGCGGTGCTATCTGAATGCCATTGCAGCTCACATGTAAGCAAATAGTCGGTGTTCAACCGATTATCAGCAGCATCAGTCTCCCACTTGCCAAGGGGCGCCGCTCATGCACGAGGAGAACCTTCTCTGATGTGGAACACCCTGAAGTCACTGCAAACATGGCTAGTCCAAGCACTATGCCAAAAAGACTAAGGGGAAACAGCTGATAGTCAGCTCTGACAAGTCTGACACTGAGCCAGAAGGAGTATACCAGCATATCCATATATAGACTGGTACAATAGCCCCAGTGGACTACAGTGCCCTATCTCGGGGTATTGAAATGATCGAGGCACACTCTGCCATCGCGGAATCACAGGCCTCAAACTCTTCCGTATAGAAAGAAGTCTTTCGCTTACATGGCAGGGACTCCTAAAGAAATGGTCAGGCACTTTGAACGACAAGCCTAGGTCCAAAGGGAGCAACTCGATATGATTTGTGCTCAACAAGAATCTATTGACACCTTAAGAGATGCTTTCGTAATTTCTTGAGGACAAAGAGAAGAGCCGAAGACCAAGACTCTTTCAAGAAGTCCAAAGGTAAACAGAAGGAAGGGAAAAGTTCAGCTTCTGCATATACTAAAGATGAAGAGCATTCAATTCTAAGCCATCCAAGTCTCCATCTGAGAGAGAGGTTAATTCAGAGAACAGGGGCACTCATTCCAAAAGGATGAGCAAACTGGAGCAACGTCTTGAGGCCCTAGCCATAGGAAAGGCCTTCAATAAGCAGGAGTAGTCCAGTCATACCTGGCTTAGTGGGATCTTGTCCTGTATCCTCCTAAGTTTAAAGCTCCGATCCCACATGCCTTCGATGGTAAGGGGTCACCGAACCAACACATATACTACTTCAAGTCTCAGACTGAGAATGTAGTATCAAATGATGCCATCCTGGGACTTTGTTTGTCAGTCAGACCCTGAAAGGATTGTTTTTGAATGATTCATGAAGCACCCAGAAGGCTCTATCAAGAACTGGGGTGATTTGGAGAAGCTTTCCTCTCCCATCTTTAAGATGATTCGGAGATTACTATACCAACTCTCATGAAGATGAGATAATGGAAAGGAGAGCCAGTTAAATTATTTATGGAGAGATTTCTTAATATGGCACTCTAATGTCCCAGTGTATGACCCAGGCCACCTTGGCGGAAACATGCCATCACAATTTGCAAACCTCGCTCTTAGCTCAGATAGGAGTAGCTGAAAGTCGCAACTGGAAGCAGTTGGTGCAGCAAGGCGAGCAAGCAAAGGAGATCGTCGCCAGGGTTAAGGTAGAAGAAAGCAAGCCAGACTCGAGAAGTCAACAAGACACGGCGCTAGAAGTATCTTTTCAAGCTAAAAGAAAGGACACACTGGCAACAGAAATGAAGTCTCCCTCTAAGCCCAACCGGCTAGAGGTGGTAGTTCTTCAAACAGCAGCCATGCGCCAACAAGCAGTACCCCTTCAAGGATGAGCATGTTGATTCGTTGTTCAAGTTACTCAACAAAAGCAACAGACTGAAGCTTCTTGAAGCTAGACGTCCTGAGGAGTGGGCAAGACTGACAATCTCAATTACTGTTTGTACTACAGGATGCTAAGGCATCCTATCAAGAGTTACTACATCTTCAAAGACATCCTCCAAGCTTTGATTGATGCAGAGGTGTGCTCAAGCTCTACTCGAAGCAGAAGAAGGTGGAGCCTCCAATGCCAGCCGAGTAGTTCCCATCCCGAAAGGAAAACTAAGGTAATCAATATAGATCCACACTACCAGAGGAGAAAGGTCTCGTACCTGTTCCTACTCCTTAAGGAGAGACCATGTGGGTTCATCCTGACCTCATGGAAGGCCAACAGTGGACTACTATTACCAATAGGAAGTCCAGAGCAAAGCAAAAACCTCACCTTGCAATGTGATGTGTGCTTCCCTAGGGAAGCAGAAACCGATATCGCCTCGGTAACTAATTTTGAGGAGGAGACAATAGTCCTTGATGCAGGGCCGAATGCAGTGTCTCGTAGCAGGGACTCATTCGGGTCGTTCTTGAAGAAGTACGATGAAGTGGTGGCAAATCCGCGTAAACCACCCAAAACCAATCAAGCAATCCACGAAGAAACCATGGAGAAGTAAAAGGAGCTTTGGTATGCCAAAACTCTCCCAAATAACAAAGCGGATGATCTTTAACACCTTACCGCTTGCTTGATGTTTTGGCTCAGTTGGCAATCATCCGGTCAGGATCACCCTTATATGAGCTCCGAGACTATCCAAGTCAACAAGGTAAGCTTTAGCCAATACTGAGGCCTTCATGGCCCGGATTCCAGCTCAACCAGAGGAGGAAGATAAAGAAAATTACCTCCACGCCTCTCAATATGTCCCCTGCAAAACCTTCACTCTAGAAGACCTGTAGGTCAAGGGAAAACATGATAAGCCCCTATACTTTACAGGTACTTACATTGGATCTAGGGTGAGCAGAGTTCGGTTATAACCGAAATAACCAACCAAAAACCGAAACCCGAACCGAACCGAACCGCTCTAGTTCGGTTCAGTTTCGGTTTGGTGTTTTCAAAAATCGAACTCGACCGAACCGAACCGAATCTCCCACCCTATATATCACCCCACCACAATTCAATTTAGTGAATCATATAGTTCATATAAAAAAAACTAGTGAACTTATCTCATTACTTCTAGTAATACCATCTTTTTTTGTTGAATATGTGAAAGTTATGTTAAGCACACCATCCCAATTAGGAATAATATTTATATTAATATAGTTCTTTTTTTTATTCTTGCCATTAAAAGTTAGTAATAATTATGTGAGTTTGATATAAGAGCCCAAATATAGCGTAAAAAATTTAGAATATGAAATTTTTAATTCACATTAAGGTTAGGGTCGTTTTCTTATTTCTAATTTGGGTATTGAATATTTGAGATTAGAATATTAAAGAATATAATATAATGGTGATCAAAAAATGTAAGAAATGATGGAAAATATTAGCCTAAACCGAAAAAATCGAAAAACCGAACCGAACTGAGTCGGTTCGGTTCGGTTCGGTTGCTAAGTCTAATCGGTTCGTTCGTTTGTAAAAATTAGCAAAAATCGAACCGAACCGACCGATGCTCACCCCTAATTGGATCATCTGAGGTGAGCCGCATTCAGGTGGATTCAGAATCCGCGTTGAGCATTATGCCCCGTCGGGTCATGCGGTACTTGGAAATTCCCACTCATCGATTGACCGCTACTTAAACTACCATTTATAGCTTCAACGCCAATGGCGCGCGCCCGATTGGAAGATCAAACTCAAATAAAAGATCAGTGACTTGAGATCCAAAGTGACGTGCTATGCTATTGACGCTGACACTTCGTATAACTTGCTGCTAGGACGACAATGATTCATTGCAATTCCATCATCCCCCTACTCTCCATCAAGTCATAAAGTAAGTTGACGGAAATGGAAGAGTCCGAACATTGATCTTCGAAAGGCATCCGTTCAAGGGGGTAGAGAATTACTTTACAGACTCCCTCCTGTACCAGGATTCTCTGAAAGCAGACGAGAATCCCTAGCTAGAGGAACTAGACTCTGGTAATGAAACTAAACATCGATCCAGAGGCAGAAGAAGAAATGTCTTTGGGAGCTAAATCCTCTTGTAACGAGTGTTAATAAGCTCGATGTAAATAACATCGCCAATGATGTAGATGAGTCGTATATTAATGAAGAGTAGATTCTGCTTATTTTCTGTGTTTACTTCTGATTTCGTACCATCAGATACTATACCGATGTAAATGATGACCCCTGGTCGGCAATAGATCTCTGACATCATTGCATACACCGATGAGATCATCTCTCACGGCATATCAAAGTGTCAACAATGTGCAAGGAACCTTCTTCAAGTTTCCAGCAACATGCAAAGGTCAAAACCGATCTCTTTTAGAAGATTCGAATCCAACCAGTGATTCATGAAGACTCGTAATCGAGACCAAACTCCCTCAGTTCTCTTATTACGAGCCAAATGTACTCAAAATGATGGAGAACATGGGGTTATATTGCCCAAAGTCCCTTCACTCTAGTTTTGAGATGATTAACTCATGTAGTTATAGTTTACTAATAATCATGTGA